>JAPCYS010002495.1:0-68251 GCA_028641055.1 Alopecurus myosuroides
CCGCTGGGTTTCGGCTACGGGGCGAAACTGTGGTGCAGCCCACGCGGGCCAGCTCTGTCAGTGACGTGTCGAAAAAACGTGGGAACAGAAACCCCCGCCTGTGATCTTCTTCTCGGCGCCCGCGCCGGTCAAAGCCTGCCGGAGTAATGGCGTGGCGGCCGGCCAGTGCATGCGCCTCAGTCAAAGGCTGCCGGAGTAATGGCGTGGCGGCAGCGGTGACACGTGCGGTGCAGTAACTGGCCCGCCAGGCTATAAAAAGGGCCCTCGCCGCTCACCGTTCTACCATTCTTGGCGCCCACATCCTCGTCCTCGCCACCCTCGCCGCACCCACCTAGCCACGATGACTCGCCGGTTTCGCGCCCACCGCCACTCTCCTCTGTACTGCCGGCCCACGGCTGGGACGCGTGGCCACAACGACGGCGACAACGACGGAGAGATCCACTACGAGGAGCAGCAGCCGGCACAGGAGGTGGCGCCCGAGCAACAGCCGGCGCAGGAAGAGGTGGCGCCCGAGCAGCAGCCGGCGCAGGAAGCACGGCGCAGGAGGAGAGACCGGAGGAGGCATCCCGTCTGGCCCGAGCAGCAGGCGGCGTACTACTCCTTCGAGACCTGGCGGAACGAGGAGGCGTTCCACCGGGTTCGCGGCGGCCTCGAGCAGGCGGCGGTGTCGGCCAAGGCTGCCGCCGTTCGGCATCCCTAGAGATCCACCGGAGGGAGGAGGCGGAGCGCGAGGCTACCGGCAGCTCACCGCAACGCGGCGTCGGCCGAGCAGCAGCCGAGCAGCAGGCGCTCATCGCGCAGTACGAGGGCGACCGGCGGCAGGTGGTGCTGCAGAGCGAGGAGCGCAACCGCCAGCCCTCCAAGCAGGCGCAGCTGCACCAACTGCGGATGCAACACCGGGCGGAGCGGCGCTGGCTCGCCATGGTGGCGAAGGACGACCGCGAAGCTGGCCCCTCCAATCGGCCGGCCTACGACGACCGCGAGGAGGAAGACCACGAAGACAACGAGGCCTAGAGTAGTCGCCGCCAGGCCGGGGCGACCGTAGTTTTTAAGTTTTCGCAATGTTTTAGTTTTAAATTTCTATGAAAAATTGCGTCGAATCAATAAAGTGCGTCGATTTTTATTCTCGATTTATTTTGGGCCCATTTGTTGGGCTGGGGTTCGACTGGGAACCCTGCCCTTCCAGGTTCCAGATTAGCGCCGTTTGGCGCCGCGGCGGCCCCAAAACGGCGGCGTTTTGGGCCCTGTGGGCGCAACGACTGGAGATGCCCTTAAATTTTACACTAGTTGGAAGTGGTTTTTATTCTCCCACCCTTTTATCTTTTTACCCTAAAAAATCACTAGCCCAAAAAGGGAATTAATTTTTGTTCATATGGACATTTGCAAGTAAAAGAAACAAAATTATTTTCTTTTAACCAACTCAGGGAGATTTTATTTGTTTCTGTCTTATTTTTTATCTTACAATTTTTATAAATATTTTTTTCATGCAAGTACTTGCAAGTCTGACATACAAAAAGTATTCATCGCGCAATCGTTAAATAGCGTTTTCGGCATCTACCCAATGTTGAAATTTATATAGCGTGAATTGGTCAATGTTTTTGTTGCAAGAGGGCTGCGCACCTATCGAAGACAACAAATATTTTTTAGATAGGTCGAATTGTTTTTTTTATACTAGTCGGAAATGTATTTTTTTATATTTTAGATAGTGGGAATTTTTACATTTGTTGAAATCTCAAAAATTTATACTAGTTGGAAGTAGAATATTTTTTACACTTGTTAGAAATGTTTTTTTTATACTAGTTGGAAGTGGAATATTTTATATCTCCCACCCTTTTTTTTTCTTACCCTTAAAATTCACTATCCCAAAAAGGGAATTAAGAAAATTAATTTGAAGGAAAAATTATTTTATTTGCAACAAATTTGAGGCGAATAAAGGGAATAGCATGTGCAAAAAACCTTCGCATCCCGCCCTCTTTCCGTGTCCACGTAACGAAACAAAGTTGGGTCATGTGCAAGACGCACTGTTCACGTTACCCGAAAAGGAAAGGTGCGCGTAACGTGTACTTCCTAATATAGTATGCTCCGGTGGTCCGAAACCGTTCGACAGATTCTTTCCGCTCGCGCGCGCGCACAGTAGCATAGCCCAACTCAAACACACTCATCTTCACTATCTATCCGTTTGTGTCTGTGTCAGAATAGTATAAAACCACCACATTTCAGTTTAATTTGAAAACCCACCGCTCGAGATTTTTTCGGCAAAATCCCACCATATTTTGGTTGGTTGTGTGCAATTTGAGGTAAACTCGAATTGAGAACGAATTGACACAATTTCTGACCGATGAAACCTAATTGTGAGGGGCTATACTAGCGCGCGAGCGCGCAACAGAAACGTAACTGTCGATCGGTTTCCGACAACCAGGACTTGCTATATTAAGAAAGTACTCCTTACGCGCGTATTCCCTTTTTTGGTTACGTACGTCAACGCGCAAGCGCACAAACGGAACACGCAACGTGATTTTTACCGAGACAACGCGCACGCGCGGCAGACTGGTAACGTGAACACGTAAAAAGCACGGACGGGGTCCGTTCTATTTTTAATTTTCTATTCCCTTTTACCGACTGTAGCTATTTGTTTACAGAAAATCCATTTTTTCGTAGAAAAATTAAATTCCTTTTTGGGCTAGTGGATTTTTAGGGTAAGAATAAAAGGGTGGGAGATATCTAATATAAAAAATTCCACTTCCAACTAGTATAATTCTTTTAGCTTTCTAACAAAATAAAAAAATTACATTTCGACTAAAATATTTGTTTCCTCTGATAAGTGCGCAGCCCGATTGAAACAAAAACTGAAGAATCCTGATGTATAAAAGTTTCATCTTCCCCACAAAAATACTTGATAAACACATTCTTAAAAAAATGATAGTTCATATATTTATTTCATCCCGCTTTTGATAAAAAGGTTGTGAATAATGATTTTAGGTTGGTATTTTTGGTTACTGCCTCAAAAAATATGAGGAGGATTACTTCCTACTGATTTCGCGAGTAAAATACATATATGGGTTCATGGACGAGATCTCCTTGAAGATGAAAATTACATTTAATTCATAGAGCCATAACAAAAACACAAAGTTTATTAATTCCGCTTTCAAAAAGAAAACGGCAAACAAAAAACTCATAACGGAGTACAACTTAAAAATGAATTAATTTTTTTCGTAAAAGCAAACTTCTAGCGGACACCAGTGATACGTTGGGATGGACGCGGTTAAATATGTTTTCAAAAAGGTTGGTAGTTTCCATTCATGTCCCTTGATAACTTTCTTTGGAATGAAATATATATAGGTTTTCAAAAAGAGTGGTAATTTCCATTCATCTCCCTTGATAACATTATTGGGAAAATTATATAAAGGTTTTGAAAAAGTTGGTATTATTCATTCATCGCCGTTGTTAAAAAATTATTGGGAATAGATTATATGTTGGTTTGTAAAAAAAGTTGGTAATTTTCATTCATATCCCTTGATAACATTGTTGGGAATAGACTATATACTAGTTTTTGAAAAAAGGTTGTTAATTTTAATTCATTGCAACTTATAAATTTCTTGGGAAATAAAAATATATATTGGTTTTTAAAAATGGGTTGGTAATTTCCATTAACTCCCTTGATAACATTCTTGGGGGAAGTTATAAAAATATATGTTTTCAAAGGGTTGGTAGTTTCCATTCATCTCATTGATTACTTTGTTTTCGAAAAGAAGTATATATATGTTTTCAAAAGGGTTGGTAATTTCCATTCATCTCCGTTGATTACTTTGTTTTCGAAAAGAAATATATATATGTTTTCAAAGGGTTGGTAATTTCCATTCAACTCCGTTGATAACATTTCTTGGGAAATTATATATAGGTTTTTAGAGGGTTGGTAATATTCATTCACCACCCTTGATAACATTCGTGGGAATAGACTATACATTGGTTTCTAAAAAAAAGGTTGGTAATTCCCATTCATCTCCCTTGATAATTTCTTTAGAAAAAAAAATATTGGTTCTAAAAAAGTAGGTAATTTCCATTCATCTCCATTCATAACATTCTTGGGAAAAATTATATAAAAGTTTTTGAAGTTTTGGTAATTTTCATTCATCTCCCCTTGATCACATTATTGGGAATAGATTACGTACTGGTTTTTGCAAAAATGTTGTTAATTTTATTTCATTGTCCCTTATGATTCTTGGGAAAATAAAAATGTATATGGGTTTCTAAAAAAGAGGTGGTAATTTCAATGATCTCCCTTGCTAAACATTATTGGGGAAGTTATAAAAATGTTTTCAAAGGGTTGCTAGTGTCCATTCATCTCCCTTGATTACTTTGTTTTGGAAAAAGAAATATATATAGGTTTTCGAAAAGGTTGGTAATTTCCATTCATCTCTGTTGATAACATTCTTGGGAAATTATATATAGGTTTTTAAAGGGTTAGTAATTTTAATTCATCACCCGTGATAACATTCTTGGGAATAGACTATACATTGGTTTCTAAAAAAAAGGTTGGTAATTTCCATTCATTGCCCCTCGTAACTTTGTTTGGAAATAAAAATATATATTGGTTCTTAAAAGGTTGATAATTTCCATTCATCACCAGTGATAACATTCTTGGGGCAGTTATATAAAATATTGACAAAGTGCCTCTATAGGCCATGCCATTTAGTGACAGTTTGCCAAAAGTGCCACTATAGGTTAGACATTTAGTGGCGCTTTGTCAAAGTGCCACTAAATGGTTGTTGCACAAGAAATATAATTTCTACTACTGAAAACAACATAATTTCCTAATGGCAACATAATTAGACAAATCAACCTCATAAACTTAGTTTTGTGCACGAATTAAACTACATAGAACAAAGCTGATTCTTCAACATTAAAACTGTGGTAAAATGATCTTGAATCATACCTAAATCCGATACTACTACAGCACATCCTAGTTGATGATTTCAATGAACTTAAGACCAATTTCCTACGGAAGAGGTTCCACCTTGACTAGCAGAACAGACCTTGCGCCTATATGCGCAGCATCCCTGAAGTCAGTCCATCCTTCAGTGATTACAATGTAGTCGTCGCCTTCAATATGGTATGAGCAGTCAATGCTGTCTTCAACTTCATCTCTGTCTTCATAGAGTAGGGTTGTCCCATTGACATTGTACCCATAGCCCTGGACTGCCATTGCAGATATATACTGATATTTGAGAAGAAAAATTGGATGTGTTAGTTTTTTGTGGATTCTAGCAACAGAGTACAACAGGTAATAATATTTGTGTTTTCACTGAAGAACTAACCAGTGCATCAAAGTGTTCATTCTCCTCATTCATCCTGTGCACAACAAACTGCTTCTGTGCAATTGGTTCATAGAAAGAATCTTCTGCTGGGTAGTGCACATATTTGTATATGCCAAACAGGATGTCTGCCATGTGCACTTCAGTGATATCTCCAATATCAGAGAAAAGGGTCCTGTATAGAATGCTCCGAATGCTTGATGGCACATCAGCCAGAACTGTCCAAAAATAAGAAAACAGTTAGTCAGTAACAGACACACTACCCAATTACTGCACCTACTTCAACATCATTTCACTGAACAATGCAATGCAATGCAAGAAAACTGCCTGCATCGCTACTACTTCACCTAGTCGAATCATTATTATCTGCATCTTTCAAAACAATGGCCAATGGAACTATCAACTTACCAAAATCATTAATATCTGCATCTTTCACACCCCCAAGACTATTGTATACAGTGAACTCGAATAAGTTTTCAGTGCTGTTAAACTGAAAACGAATGATGTCTCCAACGACAACATTGTAAACCCTAGTCAGAGAGAGCCAGTAGGGCCCAGTTAATGCAGTCCTCAATGGCTCCTTTTTAAGTACGAAATCAAACTTGCGAAACCCCGGGCTCCTGGCAACCATCCACTCCCCTTTAACAAAGTGGTTCAACCTTTCCATGAAGTAGCAGGGAATGACCTGCAAATTAAATACAAAATCATCATGAATGCATCAGACAGATTTGCATAGAAACAACCGGCCCAGAATTGAAAATACATTCTACTTACCACACTTTGTTGCTGCCCACCCTTGATCACAATGTCAAATGAGTCTGCATGCCTCGCAGAACGACCACAGTAGGCTGTTGTCTGCATACAGAACTGACAATCCATCCCTACGAATTATCAAGTAACAAGGTAACAGTTATAAGCCTGAGATAAAGGATTGATGTACAATCGTATCACAGAGGATGATTCCAATATCTAGATAACTTACTAGCAAACTTCAACAGGAGATCTTCAATGAGCCTTACGAAAAACTGCAAATGAATGTTAGGCAAAATGCAAACGCTGATGGAGAAATCACAGAAGAGAATAGCAGTAGAATGAACTCGCGCGCTCACCTTCCAGTAATGACAACAACAAATAGAAAAGAGAACTCCCCTGAATAGAAAAGGAACTGCCACTTCGCAGTCGTTGGCCACTTTAAAGGGGGCCCCACGAAATGACAGTTCCACCCCGAAATGACAGTTCCCCACTACGCCACTTCCAATTTTTTTTTTCTTTAACATTTAGAAAATACGCAGTAAAAAACCTACAACTGCCTTCTTGATTAATTATTCTTCTACGGTACAAAACGGCTCGATTTGACATGATCATGAAGGGTTGAACCTTCCTCATTTTACTGTGCTAGTTATTAAGTATTTACAATTTCCTTCATGATCATGTAGGGTTGAACCTTCCTAACTGTGGTGGCATTCTATTCATGAAAGTATAGTCAAAATGAAGCCACAAAAAAAATACAAATTGAGAAACTGTTGACTATTTGCCGTTGTCAGGAAGGGTTAAACCTTCCTAACTGTGTCGACATGCTAGTCATGGAAGTATATAGTCAAAATGGAGCCACAAAATAAAAACAAATTGAGAAACATGCTAGTCATGAGTGTAGGATCAAACATACGAAAGATAGCTAATACTTGGTTCAAATAAAACTTATTACAACTCCTCAAAGTTCACTTAAACATGGAAGACTACTCCATCAGTTCACATAGTACTAGTTCATATACCGACTTCTCCATCAGTGCACCAAATTCAACACTGATGGAGTCCATAGCAACACCATTCACACATGCACAAGCATGATTTCGAGCACATAACGCTTAGATTTGCAGAAGCAGAACATGTAGATTTCTCCTTCTTTCAGCCTAAAGTACTCAGCAGCTTTTGCCCATCCACCAGATAGCATGGCCTTCCCAGATCCTTCTCCAATCTTCATCTTCACCATGCGATGCTTGTCCCTGCTGGTGCAAGTAACATGCACCTCCAATGGATTCTTCAGATACTGCTTCAGATACTCATTTGTGTAGTCAAGTCCAAATTCCTGATCAAAATCCAAGTTTGCAACATCACTAAACCAAAAATAAATAAAAGTATACAGCTAAACTTATTTATTGAACTAAACTTCCTGCATTACCAATTCATTAATCTTATGCAAGTAACTTCTAATATTAAGAAGCAAATTTTTCCTCAGCTTCACAGCTGTTCTTACCATCTTGGCCTTGTCCTTTACCACAGAAGAATAAAGTCATCTTGTACACATAGTACTTGAATGGTTTTCCTGGGAATTCCATGGTATAATCTTGCAGATGTTCACACTGATTGTCATCAAGCTCCATGTAGTTTGCAAAATAGCATTGGTCATCAAAGTAGCAAGTTCCTCCATGCTGAGGTCCTGCATACAGTAAGTTAATATATGACTGCCAATTCATGCATTTCATACAAAGTTGTGAAAATCATAAAATGTCTCCCTATTTTCGTGTTTTGTTAATACCTCTCTTGTACAGACTTTTTGATGGACCCTCATAAGCTGCTTCAGTAGGAACCATCTTCTGTTTTTTTGATGGTCCCTCAGATGCATGAACTTGTATAGGCATTTTGTCTTTATTCTTTACACAAATGTCAAGAAACATGGCATATGATGGGTCAATGTCCTGCGCATCTTCTGAGTCGCCCATCCTACATTTTGTAAAACAACTTGCATTAGTATTAATTCGTCATATTCCAACATATACGAACCATACATATGCAGCAAATATCAAGAACATGAAGGAACTCGTGTCTGCATCAGACTGAAACTCAAAATCTAGCCCTACAACTATGAAAGAATAGTAAGTTCAGATGAAGGACATACAACACTGAAAAATCTAGCACTACAACAATGACAGAATAGTAAGATCAGATCTAGGTTCATATAAAGATCAACAAACATTGACAAATCAAGCCCTAGGAATTTAGATCCATACTTATCCAAAAGAGGAACAGATTCAAGAGAATTAGATCCAATAGAAACATAGCAAGAAACAGATCCAACTTGTAGTTCCAATAGAAACAGAGCAAGAAACAGAGCAAGAAACAGATCCAACTAGTAGTTCCAATAGAAACAGAGCAAGAAACAGAGCAAGAAACAGATCCAATAATATGCACGTTGGAGCTTACCTTGCAAGACAACGGCGAACGACGTAATCGTCGGTTTGAGGATGGGACTTACTGTCCGTCGGTGGATTTGGATTCGCTTGTGGATCTTGGTGAAACCCTAGTCAGAGAGGAGTACAAGTGAGTACAGTGAAAGCGTCGTTCCCTACTTATATGAGTAACCGCTGTTTTATTTCTAGATGAAAAAATAGACAAATGGTATGTATATTTCTAAGAAATGGCCCACTGGTCTGCCACTTTTAAGTTCAAATCAGTGGTAAAAAAGTACATAACGCACCCTCACCCACTACAATGCATTTAAGCCACGGTCCCCCACTCTCTGCAGTCATTGTCCCCACCCTCTCACACCTTCGCCTGTTCCTCTGCTCGTCTCACCGGAGCTCTCCAAGATGCATTGGATTGATTACTTCACCGTACCTCTCCAGGCCAACCAGGTAGACATCCTCCCAATATATGTATCTATGTTCTTCTTCTCTGATTTCCTTCTATATCTTCCTCTGTTTCTTTGTGTTCTGCGAATCTACATGAACTAGGGTTTTGACAGTTTTACTGTTTGGATGTTTGATGTGGAATGCATGAATCAGCCTGAATTCTTCTACGATTGCTGACCACCACTTGAGATAATAGCCTTCCCTCTTGAACTCAGCTTAAGCCTAGCATATTAGCAGATGTTTCAACCAGCTTAAGCCACTAGTAACAACTACATTAAGTTCTACGAGAAGGAATCCTAATAAGAAACTTTGGGTGAAATCCTGTTCAAATTCCTGCAAAACAATTTGTAAAACAATGCATAAGTAACAGGCAATGAAAACTACTAAAATTGGTGTATTTAGAATGATGAGTTTGCATCAAAAATTATTTTCAAAAATTATTGGGGATAGACTATATGCTGGTTTGTAAAAAAGTTTGGTGATTTTCATTCATATCCCCTTGGTAACATTGTTGGGAATAGACTATATACTGGTTTTTGAAAAAAGGTTGTTAATTTTAATTCATTGCCACTTATAAATTTCTAGGGAAATAAAAATATATATTGGTTTGTAAAAATGGTTGGTAATTTCTATTTACTCCCTTGGTAACATTCTTGGGGCGGAGTTATAAAAAATATCTGTTTTCAAAGGGTTGGTAATTTCCATTCATCTCCATTGATTAGTTTGTTTTCGAAAGAAATATATATATGTTTTCAAAGGGTTGGTAATTTCCATTAATCTCCGTTAATAACATTCTTGGCAAATTATATATAGGTTTTAAGATGGGTTGGTAATTTTCATTCACCTCCCTTGATAACATTCGTGGGAATAGACTATACATTGGTTTCTAAAAAAAAGGGTTGGTAATTTGCATACATTAGTTTGTTTGATAAGGTGTTTTTGATCTATGGTAGGATGTCTCGTGTGGTGCTCATTTCTTCTGGTAGCTCCTCTGATGGCACTGACAGTGAGGTATCTTGTGAGGACTGCCAGTTTGAGGTTGACAACCAATGCAAACTGAAAGGTACTGACAAAATATAGTGTCATATATGACATGCAGGTTTGCACATGCATGTACATGTTCAGATTGGTGCTGGTCCCAATTAGGAAACATATGTCCACGTCTGATCTTTATAAGTCAATTTTGTAGGACCTAAGTATGCTTGTCAGGACAGTTATGATGAGTACTGTCTACCCGAACCGTGTCACTGTTCCGTGACCAAGAATGCATTCTGAACAACATCTGTGAAGAGAAAACTCCAAGAATTCCACTGTATGTGTGCACCATCACTTCTGGAATGGTGGCATGTGGGGGAAGAGGCAAAATGGTATGTTTCAGTCCCTTGTTTATTTAGCTGTAGTACTTTCATTAATCTGCTTCACTACTTATTCTTAGAAGTTCCATGTTTGTATTGTTGCAGTACTTCAACAAGGAGTTCACCACAGCCTATCTGAAGAAGTACTTGACAAGGACTGGATATCTCATCAGGGTGTACTAGAACAAATCCAAGAAGATGGAAGAGGTGAGGATAAAGATGGACAAGGCCAAGAAGTGTGCTATACTGACATCAGATTGGATGTCTGTTGTTGATGCTGAGGAGTATGGAGAAGGGAATGTGCTGATGTTCTGGTTCAGCAGGAATTCTGAGGGCAGCCTTAAGCTGTTAGTTGACAGGATTATGCCAGGTGCATTTGGACTAGGTACTCACAAGCACCTTCACCTCCTTGATGAGGAACTGGGACTGTGAAGTTCCGTGAAGCTTGTTGATATGGCTTGATATATGCCAAGAACTGAATGAAGTAGTTTATGTTTCTACGTCCTATATTTAAGTGATGAACCTAGTCTGTCAGATGCTATCTTATATTATATAATGAACAAAGTCTATCAGATGCTATCTTATATTATGCAATGAGCTAAGTCTCTGAATTTCTATGTTATGTAATGAACCAACTAAGTTATGCAGTAGAAGTAGTACAAATTCAGTACCTGTATTTCCCCTGCCTCCTCCTCCTCTTGAGATGGCTCCTCCTCCTCCTCTTGCCCCTGTAACTGAGCTGGCTCCTCTTCCTCTTGCATTTCATTCAGAAAAAATCAGTACAATGCACTCTTCACTACCAACACAACTGCTGGTCATGACAAAAAAAAATTAAATCTACATAATAGATTGGCCTCAGATCATATGGTTCAACGTTGAACAACATAGTTCACACAGCACTACTTATACACAAAGCGACGCGTATAGTAAACTTCTATGTACAGTACTCCTGAATACAACAGTACACAGTACTAATATTTATCTTGCCCAGTTGCCCTGGTTCCACCCCTTCATTGCCCTAGTTCCACTTGTCCCACCCCTCTCCATCTTGAGTATACACTGCTGTCGGTATTTCGGTGAAGGTTTGAGTATGCGTTCTTTTTGGAGTACGGAGCACTCGTCGCCCCCTGAGGATGCACTGCAGTTTCCTATACAGCTCAAAGGAAACAAATCCATCGACAGCAGCATATTTCAAGTTAACGTCGTCGAGTGGCTGCTTCTCCCAGACCTTGTGACCATTTTCTGGAAATTTGTTCTTCATTTCTTCATAGGAGTCGTCGATTAGTTCACCAGCGAGGGCAGTCATTCCAGTCCTGGGGCCACGCCCAGGAATGTGGTAAACATCTTGGATATCCTTATGAAACTTCAATGGGATTTTAAACCCCCAAGTTCTTTCCATCACCTGTTTGTCCCCCCTTATGTCCACGCTAGCAAAGTTACTTAATCCTTCCTGAAACCAACTGAATAGCGCCTCGCAACGTTCTTTCGGCCTGTATTAGTAAGAATGTAAGAGTGCAATCTTATAGAATTTTTTAGTAGCAATAGAAACTTATAGTACAAATCCAATTGCCAGACCATAAGCAGATAAATAGAATAGAATTTTGGAGAATTTGCAGTAATAAAAACTTACAGTACCTAGCCAATTGCCAGACCAATACAGTTCGATCCACACATAGTTGAACAACCGCCACCTCTTGCTTGTCCTTCTCTTCATTGGTATACTCGAAATCCAATCCCATGAACTCCTCATAGGGCATCTTCAGTTGCTTCCTGATGAGCGCATTGAGGGTTTCCTCGACAGTTGCAATGTCGTTCGTGTAGACCACCTCTATCTCCGTCGTGCCATGGGCTATGTACGTCTTCCTCATGGTGCGGAGAATGACCTTTACCTCGTTGTCCATGGCGTCCATGGTGCCTTTCCCCTTGGCATCCATGGCGTCCATGGTGTCTTTCCCCTTGGCATCCATGGCACAGAATGAAGACAGAGGAGAAAACGATAGAAGCAAGAAAGAGAAGCAGAAAAAGGAGGCAGAGAGCAAAATGTGTAACCGTGCGCATGTGTCAATTCTAACCGTGAGCATATGTCAATTCTAACCGTTCCCATGAGGCGCTTCTAATCGTGCACATGTTAACAGTGGCCTAGTTGAAACCGAGGCCCGCTACATATGTCAAAGGGGCCAGTAGTCTATTAGCAAAAAGATCATAAAATGTGTCAAGGCTTCCTAAATGTGTTATTAATTTGGCAGCGTCAAACAAATAAAACCAAATTGAGTAAGGGCCCGTTTGGGATCATCTTTTTTTTTGAAGTACTCTCAGGATACTTCAGTTTTCAAAAAAATTAAAGTATTCAATACTTTGACGTGTTTGGATGCAGTGAATAATATAGTTTTAAAAACTATAGTTTTACAATACTGTAGTTTAAAATCAAAGAGAACAACTTAAACAAATTGAGAAAATGTTGACTATTTGCCAGTGTCAGGAAGGGTTAGGACTTCCTAACTGTGTTGGCATACTAGTCAAAATCAAGGAGAACAACTTAAACAATTTAACAACCAAGTGACATTATATACAGAAAGTTACAACTTACGTTCTGACATAGTAGACAAAAGATACAACTTAGGTTCTCACATGGTAGATAAAAAATACAACTTAGTTTCAGACATACGAGGCTACAAGCCTTCCAAACAGATAGACATTAGGTTCAGACATAATAGATAAAAGGTGCACCTTAAGGGTGCCTGCTTTACAACTAAACATTTCTTCAGCTTGCTTCAAACCAATGGCTTAGTAGACCTCTACAAAGTAGAGACCAATGGCTTCGGCTCTAGCTTCCACTCTGACCAGCAACATCGAATAAGCTTCTATGTTGGCTGCAGCCCTGAATTCAGCCCATCCCTGAGACAGCACAATGTCAGCACCTTGCAGGGTGTAGGACCCTTCAATGGCTTCTTCCATACCCTGCCTCCAGAAAAGTACTGTCCCTTGTTTAGGGAACTTGTATGGCTCCACTGTTTTGGCAGGAACATTCTGCAAAGAACAGATATTTCGTAAGCACGATTCTACAAGGGATTCAACATATGCAAGTAACAGCAAAACTTACCAGGTAGTCGAAGTGTACTTCATCTTTGTTCACCATGTGAACCCAGAACCTCATGTCATGGACATATTTGTAGAAGTCACCATCCTCTATGTCCTCTCTCAGATGTGCCATAATGGCCTTGCTGATTGCATAGTTTATTTCGGCCATTGCATTTTCACAAATGTCATTGGCATTTGTGAAAAGCATGTTCTCACAGGCCTCTCTAACTTTCTGTTCCATTTCATTCACCACTGTTCACAATGAAAACAACAATGTTAGTTACTAAGCCTTATAATGTTTTCAACTGGAAGGTCAGATACAACAGTGAATATTTGGTAATCTTACGAGGGAGTTGAACTGGAAGTTTGACTTCCTTCCCATGTTCACCAACATGGTAAACAGTGAGCTCAAAGTACTCGTCCCTATCAACATCGAAATCCTCGTCATCACCCACATAGGTGAATGACACAACATCTCCAACCTGAATGTTATACACCCTAATAGCTGACTTCCAGTATGGACCAGCTACCTTTATCTTCTTCCCAGTTCTCTGCAAGAACATGTGGTATGTATGACCATTCATGCATTTGGCATGAAGCCAATTCTCACAGAGACTGTTTAGCTTTTCCTTGAAGAAACAAGGCACAACCTGCATAACATGTAAAAAATAGTTATAATTCAGTCAGGAAGAGGATGTGAATTTAAAAATTATTGCAGAGTACTGCTGCTTGAAGTGCTACTACTACAATTTGTATTAAGTACACTACTACAACATGCAGAACTGCCTCCCCTGTTTCTGCTCCTGCCCATAGCTCTACAACATGTGGTTTCTTATAACAACCATAGATCGATTTAGGTTCCTTGTATCTGGTTACTCCTTCCATCTTCGTGTTCTCTTTACAGAAGTGAGACTCTTTTGTCCTTGTCTAGAATAATAAATAGTTCACTACAGCAGCAGCAGCATGCTCTCTTGTCATTGTAGCACTCCCAGGACACACATGGGTATGTAATCTAACAAGATTACTTGTGTATGACTGGAGCAATTTGATGTTTATGAAATGACAAATACTTTATCTTTCTATGATCGCATAAATAGGATCTTTCTCTACAGTTTTGAACAAAGTCAATGTTGTTCTTGCAGGAAAGGTCATGAAGTAAGTAGACCAAACAATGAAATGTTGAGGATGAAGTAACTAGACCAACCAATGAAATGTTGATGATGTTGGTGGTCAACCATTTTTTTCTTTAAAACCTGTCATGTATGGAGAAATTATACTTGTATTGTTCAGATATTTGGCTTCATCAGATTTTCACTATGGACTTTGACTATATTTAAGTGTCAAAATGCTCGATTTCCTGTTAAGTACATTATGTACTGCAACTACATAAGTACTACTGCTGCCTGGAGCGCTAAGTACTGCTGCTACTACATAAGTACTGCTACAAAAATGCTACTACAACATGCATAAGTACTGCTGCTTGGATTCAGAATTGAAAAATATCTACAATTTTCTTGCTTACCACACCCTTCTCGAATCCTTCCTTCATGTGCAACTCAAAAACCTTCGCACGCCTGTTCGAGTAGCCACATCTGTTGACCCCTTGGTCACAGAAACGACACTCCATGCCTTCTGCCCTTGTCAAAATACAAATAACATACAACTCAGTCCGAAGTAGGAATAAGTGTAAAATATGAACAATAACCAACCTATAATTGTTCAGGCAGAAAAAACACAGGATTCAGGCAGGGGGACACATGATTCAAGCACATGCAAGATTCAAGCAAAAAGGAAATTGGGTACAAGATAAGATTCAAGCAAACCCTAACAAATCGACTGAAGATACTACCAAAAAAAACAGTATTCAACAACAGTGAGTACAAAGATTCAAGCAAAGAACACTGGGTACAAGATGAGATTAAAAAACCCTAACAAGAAAAACCCTAACAACACTGACAATACATGCAGAAAGAGAGCGGAGAGCAAAGAGATGCCATCGAAGCAGTAAGGACAATGCATAGAAGGGATTGAAGAACTAACCGTTTGCCTCCTTGGTGGCGAAGAATCAGAGATGAACGCGTCCAAGAAGCAGAGATGAACGACTCCAAGGAGCAGAGATGAACCTTCTGGTTTGCCTCGAAGAAAAGACGAAGAGAAATGAAAACAAGAATCAATACAAAGATAGATCGAGAGAATAGTTTTAGGGAACTGAAAGAAAAGAGGAAGAGGAAGAGGAAAACGAAGATGAACTCACCGTTCTCGGTCTAGTCGTACAGGCGCAGTCTCCAAAGCGCCTCTGCTAATATGAAGGAGGTAGTGGGGGAACAGAGTGGGGTCATGCGCGCCTCTGCAACTTCTTGCAGTTGAGGCTTTTTTCGTGGTTGGCTCGTTACTGGGCCGCAACTGCTTGCAGTTGAGGCTTTCTTCGTGGTGGGCTCATTACTGTGCTGCAAAATAATGTACGCTACAACATACTATTGGTCTAGAACAAATAAAGCATGACAGTCAGATTAAAAAAAACAATGTAGACTGCTAGCCAATGTTCTGGATGTTTATCATTCCAGAACAAATAAGGCATGACAGTCAGACTAAAGTAATATACCTATCAGTAAAATTAGAACTGGACAAAAAAATTGGCACTTTAACTTCTTTTACATACATTAGGATATTTGTCAAAAAATAGGGAAGCAGAAAGTAGACAGTTACATCACTGATACAAATAGTCTATTACTTGGCACAAGTAGTTGGCTAAAATCTTCAAGTGGAGTGATCACTAGCTTAAGCCAAGCGATGGGATCTCTTTCTTCAGAAAATCTATCATCTTTGAAGCTGAATGTACAGATGCTTCCTTCCTCCAGCCTGAATTCTTCTACGATTGCTGACCACCCACTTGAGATAATAGCCTTCCCTCTTGAACTCAGCTTAAGCCATGATTACTTTGTTATAAAAAAAATGTTTTCGAAGGGTTGGTAGTTTTCATTCACCACCCTTGATAACATTCTTGGGAATAGACTATACATAGGTTCCTAAAAAAAGAGGGTTGGTAATTTCCATTCATTGCCCTTGATAACTTTCTTTGGATATATAAATATATATTGGTTTCTTTAAGGTTGGTAATTTCCATTCATCTCCATTGATAACATTACAGGGAAAATTATATATAAGTTTTTGAAGGTTGGTAATTTTCATTCAACACCCTTGATAACATTCTTGGGAATAGACTAAACATTGGTTTCTAAAAAAAAAGGTTGGTAATTTGCATTCATGTCCCTTGATAACTTTCTTTGGAAATAAAAATTTATAATGGTTCTTAAAAAAGGTTGGTAGTTTCCATTCATCTCCCCTCGATAACAATCTTGGGGAAATTATATATATGATTTCAAAAGGGTTGGTAATTTGCATTCATCGCCCTTGATAAAAACATCCTTGGGGTTAGACTATATACTGGTTTTTGAAAAAGGTTGTTAATTTTAATTCATTGTCCCTTATGAAATTCTTGGGAAATAAAAATATATAGTGTTTTCTAAATAAGGTTGGTAATTTCCATTATCTCCCTTGATAACATTCTTGAGTAAGTTATAAGATATGTTTTCAAAGGGTTGGTAGTTTCCATTCATCTCCCCTTGATTACTTTGTTTTGGAAAGAAAATATATATAGGTTTTCAAAGGGTTGGTAATTTCCATTCATCTCCCCTGATTACTTTGTTTGGAAAATTATATATATGTTTCCCCTAAATTTTCATTCACCAGCCTTGATAACATTCTTGGGAATATACTATGCATCTGTTTCTAAAAAAAATGTTGGTAATTTCCATTCATCTCCCTTGATAATTTCTTTGGAAATAAAAATATATATTGTTTCTTAAAAGTTGGTAATTTCGATTCATCTCCATTGATAACATTCTTGGGGAAAATTATATATAAGTTTTTAAAAGGGTTGGTAATTTTCATTCACCACCCCTTGATAACATTCTTGGGAAAAAGACTATAAACTGGTTTTTGAAAAAGGTTGTTAACTGTAATTCATGGTCCCTTATGAATTTCTTGGGAAATAAAAAATATATATTGCTTTCTAAAAAAGGTTGGTAATTTCCATTCATCTCCATTGATAACATTCTTGGGGGCGTTATAAAAACTTATGTTTTCAAAGGGTTGGTAGTTTCCATTCATCTCCCTTGATAACTTTGTTATAAAAAATATGTTTTCAAAGGGTTGGTATTTTTCATTCACCGCCCTTGATAACATTCTTGGGAACATACTATACATAGGTTGCTAAAAAAAAGGGTTGGTAATTTCCATTCATTGCCCTTGACAACTTTCTTTGGATATATTAATATATATTGGTTCTTAAGGGTTGGTAATTTCAATTCATCTCCGTTGATAACATTCCAGGAAAAAATTATATATAAGTTTTTGAAGGGTTGGTAATTTTCATTCAACACCCTTGATAACATTCTTGGGAATAGACTATACATAGGTTCCTAAAAAAAAGGGTTGGTAATTTTCATTCATTGCCCTTGATAACTTTCTTTGGAAATAAAAATTTATAATGGTTCTTAAAAAAAGGTTGGTAGTTTCCATTCATGTCCCTTGATAAAATTCTTGGGAAAATAATATATATGTTTTCAAAAGGGTTGGTAATTTGCATTCATCGCCCTTGATAACATCCTTGGGAATAGACTATACATAGGTTCCTAAAAAAAAGGTTGGTAATTTCCATTCATTGCCCTTGATAACTTTCTTTGGAAATAAAAATTTATGATGGTTCTTAAAAAAAAGGTTGGTAGTTTCCATTCATGTCCCTTGATAACATTCTTTGGAAATAAAAATTTATAATGGTTCTTAAAAAAGGTTGGTAGTTTCCATTCATCTCCCCTTGATAACATTCTTGGGAAAATTATATATATGATTTCAAAAGGGTTGGTAATTTGCATTCATCGCCCTTGATAAAAACATCCTTGGGGATAGACTATATACTGGTTTTTGAAAAAGGTTGTTAATTTTAATTCATTGTCCCTTATGAAATTCTTGGGAAATAAAAATATATAGTGGTTTCTAAATAAGGTTGGTGATTTCCATTATCTCCCTTGATAACATTCTTGAGGAAGTTATAAGATATGTTTTCAAAGGGTTGGTAGTTTCCATTCATCTCCCCCTGATTACTTTGTTTTGGAAAGAAAATATATATAGGTTTTCAAAGGGTTGGTAATTTCCATTCATCTCCCCTGATTACTTTGTTTGGAAAATTATATATAGGTTTCCCCTAAATTTTCATTCACCAGCCTTGATAACATTCTTGGGAATATACTATGCATCTGTTTCTAAAAAAAATGTTGGTAATTTCCATTCATCTCCCTTGATAATTTCTTTGGAAATAAAAATATATATTGTTTCTTAATAATTGGTAATTTTGATTCATCTCCATTGATAACATTCTTGGGAAAAATTATATATAAGTTTTTAAAAGGGTTGGTAATTTTCATTCACCACCCCTTGATAACATTCTTGGGAAAAAGACTATAAACTGGTTTTTGAAAAAGGTTGTTAACTTTAATTCATTGTCCCTTATGAATTTCTTGGGAAATAAAAATATATATTGCTTTCTAAAAAAGGTTGGTAATTTCCATTCATCTCCATTGATAACATTCTTGGGGGAGTTATAAAAACTTATGTTTTCAAAGGGTTGGTAGTTTCCATTCATCTCCCTTGATAACTTTGTTATAAAAAATATGTTTTCAAAGGGTTGGTATTTTTCATTCACCGCCCTTGATAACATTCTTGGGAACAGACTATACATAGGTTGCTAAAAAAAGGGTTGGTAATTTCCATTCATTGCCCTTGACAACTTTCTTTGGATATATTAATATATATTGGTTCTTAAGGGTTGGTAATTTCCATTCATCTCCGTTGATAACATTCCAGGAAAAAATTATATATAAGTTTTTGAAGGGTTGGTAATTTTCATTCAACACCCTTGATAACAATCTTGGAAATAGACTATACATAGGTTCCTAAAAAAAGGGTTGGTAATTTTCATTCATTGCCTTTGATAACTTTCTTTGGAAATAAAAATTTATAATGGTTCTTAACAAAAGGTTGGTAGTTTCCATTCATGTCCCTTGATAACATTCTTGGGAAAATTATATATATGTTTTCAAAAGGGTTGGTAATTTGCATTCATCGCCCTTGATAACATCCTTGGGAATAGACTATACATAGGTTCCTAAAAAAAAGGGTTGGTAATTTCCATTCATTGCCCTTGATAACTTTCTTTGGAAATAAAAATTTATGATGGTTCTTAAAAAAAGGTTGGTAGTTTCCATTCATGTCCCTTGATAACATTCTTGGGAAAATTATATATATGTTTTCAAAGGGTTGGTAATTTGCATTCATCGCCCTTAATAAACATCCTTGGGGATAGATTATATACTGGTTTTTGAAAAAGGTTGTTAATTTTAATTCATTGTCCCTTATGAAATTCTTGGGAAATAAATATATATAGTGGTTTCTAAATAAGGTTGGTAATTTCCATTATCTCCCTTGATAACATTCTTGGGGAAGTTATAAAATATGTTTTCCAAGGGTTGGTAGTTTCCCTTCATATCCATTGATAACATTCCAGGGGAAAATTATATATAAGTTTTTGAAAGGTTGGTAATTTTCATTCAACACCCTTGATAACATTCTTGGGAATAGACTATACATAGGTTCCTAAAAAAAAGGTTGGTAATTTCCATTCATTGCCCTTGATAACTTTCTTTGGAAATAAAAATTTATAATGATTCTTACAAAAGGTTGGTAGTTTCCATTCATGTCCCTTGATAACATTCTTGAGAAGACTATATATATGTTTTCAAAGAGTTGGTAATTTGCATTCATCGCCCTTGATAACATCCTTGGGAATAGTCTATACATAGGTTCCTAAAAAAAAGGGTTCGTAATATCCATTCATTGCCCTTGATAACTTTCTTTGGAAATAAAAAATTATAATGGTTCCTAAAAAAGGTTGGTAGTTTCCATTCATGTCCCTTGATAACATTCTTGGGAAAATTATATGTATGTTTTCAAAGGGTTGGTAATTTGCTTTCATCGCCCTTGATAACATCCTTGGGAATAGACTATATACTGGTTTTTGAAAAAGGTTGTTAATTTTAATTCATTGTCCCTTATGAAATTCTTGGGAAATAAATATATATAGTGGTTTCTAAACAAGGTTGGTAATTTCCATTATCTCCATTGATAACATTCTTGGGGAAATTATAAAAATATGTTTTCAAAGGGATGGTAGTTTCCATTCATCTTCCCCGATTACTTTGTTTGGAAAATAAAATATATATAGGTTTTCAAAGGGTTGGTAATTCCCATTCATCTCCCCTGATTACTTTGTTTGGAAAATTATATATAGGTTTCCCCTAAATTTTCATTCACCACCCTTTGATAACATTCTTGGGAATAGACTATGCATTGGTTTCTAAAAAAAAATGTTGATAATTTCCATTCATCTCCCTTGATAATTTCTTTGGAAATAAAAATATATACTGGTTCTTAAAAGTTGGTAATATCGATTCATCTCCATTGATAACATTCTTGGGAAAAAATATATATGTTTTCAAAGGGTTGGTAATTTCCATTCATCTCCGTTAATAACATTCTTGGGAAATTATATATATGTTTTTAGAGAGTTGGTAATTTTCATTCACCACCGTTGATAACATTGTGTGGGAATAGACTATACATTGGTTCCTACAAAAAAAGGTTGGTACTTTCCATTCATCTCCCTTGACAATTTCTTTTGGAAATAAAAATATATATTGGTTCTTAAAAGTAGGTAATTTCCATTCATCTCCGTTGATAACATTCTTGGGAAAAAATATATATAAGTTTTTGAAGGGTTGGTAATTTTCATTCACCACCGTTGATAACATTCTTGGGAATAGACTATGCATTGGTTTCTCAAAAAAAATGTAGGTAATATCCATTCATCTCCCTTGATAATTTCTTTGGAAATAAAAATATATTCTTGTTCTTAAAAGTTGGTAATTTTGATTCATCTCCATTGATAACATTCTTTGGGAAAAGTTGCTCTGACAGGAAAATTGGTCCTACAAAATTTTCTCTGTCATAAAAATTGGTCTTATATAAAAATTGCTTTGAACTAAAATTGCTGTGTGATAAAAATTCAAACTTAATATGATTTGCTCTATGGTAAAAATTGCACTGACATAGAATTTCCTCTGACATATACATTTAACCGATGATTGCTTTATTTATGAACTAATGCATTGTTTCAGATATATTTTGTGTTAATTCCAAGTGCTTGTAAGTGCTTTACTTGCAAGTGCTCACAATTATTTGTACAATTAGTTGATTGCTTTATTTGCTTGCAAGTGTTTGTTAGTTTTTTAATTAAAACTATTTGTTGTAAAATAAGCATTGTTAAGGAATTATGTAAAACAAGTGCGTGCTTATGGGGTTGTTATCATTACTGTTAGTGCTCTTGCGAAAATTAAGTTGTCATTATCTTATATCCCAATGACTACCCTGCTTGTTACCGTTTTTATAGGGTTGTTATCATTACTGTTAGTGCTGTTGCAAAAAATAAATTGTCGTTATCTTATCTCCAAGCGACTACCCTGCTTCCCTTTTATAAATAAACAGGGCGTTTGCATCTCACGTATTGCTCTTCCGCTCTTGTATCGCTCTTCCTCTTCCCCTTCCTCCCCACTATGCAGAGCTCCAACATCATGGCCTTCTGCCATGAACACAAGGTTCCTTGTCATGGAACCACGGAGCTTAACGTGGTCTACACCAACAAAGTTGACAGCGTTGATGAGTGGCTCGAGAAGGTTCAAGCTCTGCTTGATGCTGCCCAGAGGAAGATCGTAGGAGTTGATGTCGAGTACACCAGTTGTCGCGGATCTTATGTCTTTCCTCAGAAGGTTGCTGTCCTCCAGTTGTGTGTGGGCAATGAGTGTTTGGTTTATCACGCGTGCCACGCTGATAAACATAGTGATCTGCTTTATGGCTTCTTGCACAATTGGCGTTTAACTTTTGCTGGTTTTGACATTGTTCATGATAAAAAAAAGTCATGGGTAGATCTGGATTTATTATGGTATACAAGGACATTCAGCGCATCTGGAGAGACCCTGACAACGAGAAGCCAAGAACCAAGAAGCAAGGACTGAAGGATGTTGCTGCAGCTGTGATAGATGAGTACTACAGGAACATGAAGGAGGGGTTTGGCGAAAAGGAGCACGAAATGTGGAAGAATACACCCCTGTCACAGAAACACATAGAATATGCTGCTAGGGATGCGTATGCTGCTTACGAGATTTATAGGCGTCTAGATGTGTACGAGAGGGGTTTCTTCTCTCTGTACTGCAACTCAGTTAAGAAGCGTGCTAGGGAGTGGTAGGCATTGAGATAGTGGGCGTTGTGAATCACAATAAGTTTTTATGTTGTTTGTTTATTTCCTGAAGTGTGCTAGGGAGTGTTTGTTTATTTCCATTTTTTTTACTATCATTGTTAAATAAAGTGTGTTATTCAGTACAAGTGTTTTTAGTTACAAAATGCTACATTGCTTATCATATGTTGTCTGCTGACATGAGGTACATCTGCTATGATGTAGATATTGCAACCAAATCTAGAATCGATAAGACTTGGTTGCAAGCACCAAGGTCTAGTCAGCAGTTTGTCGATGGAGTGGGCATACAAAATGCACCTCCACATGATGTTTAGATGCAGAGAGTGCTGAGCCTTTGTACTGAATTTTGCAAATTTTGGCAGACCCACAAATTTTGTACTGAATTTATGCAAATTTTGGCAGACCCAAAAATTTCTGTACCGAATTTATGCAATGCAAAAGACAAAGTAATTTAAGAGCAAGCATTATATAGATAATAGTACTTCAAGTACTGGTTCAGGTTCATTACATAACAGGTAGATACTAGCACTGGTGCCTTATATAACAGGTTCAACCATTACACACAAACTACAAAGAACAACAAGTAGCATAGCAGACTGATACTACATGTAGCATAGCAGGTTCCCAAGGCATCTTTCAGACTCCAGCACTTGCAATGAGAGCATAGTGGTACTGGATGTCAAAAGCTTCCAGGCTCAATCCTGTCAATATACAGCTTCAGCTTCTTCTCTTCATGGGTCCTCCTAAACCAAAACATGAGCACCTCACCCTCACCATAGCCCTGATCAGCAACAACTTCCATCCACTTAGATGTCATGATGGCACACTTCCTAGCCTTGTCCATCTTTATCTTCACTGGAGTCATTTTCTGTGCATGGTCATAGTAGACCCTCATTTCATATCCACTCCTGGTCAGGTATTGCTTCAGGTAGGTACTGTTGAAATCCTTGTTGAAGTACTGCAAATTAAACAGTAAATAACAAGTAAATTCTAGGCTGAGTAACTGAAAAAAGCATCAAATAAAATTCAATGCATAACCAACCAACAATTTTCCCTTGTTCCTGTCTTCAGATATCTGTCCCTCTCTCATTGTGCTAACATAGAAAGGGATTCTAGGCTTCTGCAGATCACACATGTCCTCCAGAAGCACTACCTGACGTGGCTCCAAACCAACACGGTTGGAGTACACGCAATACTCATCATAAGGGTGATGCACTTCCCACTATGGCCCTACAGCACACATAAAACAGCACCACATGAACACAAATAGGGGTCTGGCCCTACATCTTTCAGTACAAAAAACATGCAGAAGTACAAAAAATTCTCTCAGTCAGAACAGTACCTTTGATAGTAATGTTCAGATCCCTCTCCATCTCGCAGACTGAACATGAAAGGTCAGTGCTCTCTGCACTGCCATCATCTGAAGAAGATGAAAGGTCCACCACATCCACATTGGGGTCCATCGATCTAGAACAGAAACAATATTCAGACAAAACAAATCAAGAAAATGATTCAGAAGAGGAGCATCCTTTAGAGAAGAAGAAAATGGCTCAACATCAAGGAAATGAATCATACTACAATTGCACATTACCTCGATGCTTCTTGGCAACTCGATCCGGCGTTGTTTCTTGGTTTCTCCGGTGAAAAGGTGAGAAGGGGACAGAGAAGTGAAGTGACTGAGGAGAAACGGGTGTGTGTTAGAGAGAGTGGGTGGGTGCAGTTAAGAGGGGAGAGGAGTGTGTGGGTAGCCGGTTGGCCTTCTATTTCGCTGACAAGTGGCTGCACCTCAACTTGCTATATCCATAGCGCTGACAAGTGGCTTACAAGGCCTATGGTCAACAAAATTCACTACAGTAAATACTCAGTCCAAACAACCATAAAAACAGTTCAAACGCATACTTCCACAAACACATTTTAAGCTGACAATTGTTCAAACTGAAATGCATACTTCCACAACCAAAATAACAAACAACACACTTGATAACCATTCTTGGGAATAGACTATGCATTGGTTCCTAAAAAAAATGTTGGTAATTTCCATTCATCTCCCTTGATAATTTCTTTGGAAATAAAAATATACTGGTTCTTAAAAGTTGGTAATTTTGATTCATCTCCATTGATAACATTCTTGGGGAAATTATATATACGTTTTTGTAGGGTTGATAATTTCAATTCGTCTCCAATGATTACTTTGTTTTCGAAAGAAAAATATATATGCTTTCAAAGGGTTGGTGATTTCCATTCATCTCCGTTGATAACATTCTTGGGAAATTATATAAAGGTTTTTAGAGGGTTGGTAATTTTCATTCACCACCCTTGATAACATTTGTGGGAATAGACTATACATTGGTTTCTAAAAAAAAAGGGTTGGTACTTTCCATTCATCTCCCTTGACAATTTCTTTGGAAATAAAAATATATATTGGTTCTTAAAAGTAAGTAATTTCCATTCATCTCCATTGATAACATTCTTGGGAAAAATTATATATAAGTTTTTGAAGGGTTGGTAATTTTCATTCACCACCCTTGATAACATTCCTAAAAAAACGTAAAATTATTTTTCTACTTTTTATTTATAACCCATTGATTCAATAAAAACATTCAAAAACACCATCAGTACAAGTTGGAAAAACATTAAAATTTCCACACAGCTTCTAGAACCCTCCCCCTAACCCCTAGTTAAAAACAAACTGTAAAAAAACCAGGGGTGTGTTGTGGTTAAGAACTGTACTACGTGATAATTTGAGTGATCTGTATTCGATGTATGGGGGAACATACTTAATGATCAGTTCATATGTTGCAAAAAAAGAAAAAAGAGACAATAAAAACACTCAAAACATGCGAAATAGCAAAATAAAAAAAGAAGTAAATGTAAAAACGCAGTACAATTATAAAAATCCACAACCGTTATTAATCTTTGACTACAAAAATTGTTGGTATTAATCGTAGCCTCCTTGAACTAATGAGTAAGATTTCCATAATCAATGACTTAAACAAGTTCAGAACTTGAGAAATGCCTCCAGAGGATCTTCTTGGTTCAAAACGCTGATCTCGTGCATCCATGGGAAGTACCCTGGTGTCTTTTGAGAACAAAAACACGAAAACAAAAAAGGTACAATTAATTTAAAGAATCGGAAAACAGTAAAGATGACTAAAAACAATATAGAAATTAGAATCACATCCAGTCAACAACAAAAAAAAGACGATGGAATATGTATAATGTTTACCTTGAAGTCATGCGGAATGTTCTGCGCAAGATTATACATGAAAAAATGGAAAACCATTTGTAAAACAGTTAGAGAGAGTGAACACATAGACACTGTGTTGTACTTAAAAAACATGCAAAAAAAAGATATAAGTAAAACAAGTTGGAAACTAACATGCTTCTGTAGAATTTTCTTTGTTTCCAAAGGAATTTTTTCGTTGAATGGGTGAGCAACCATATAATAAGTCAAACTCTCGCGAAGAGGCTTCGCATGCTCCTGTTGGGAAAAAAAGTGCTATTGGGTTACAGAAAAACTGTAAACTACTAAAAACGGTTTGTACTTCTCTTATATCAAAAACAAAAATCAAAACAGGTAGTACATAGAGTTTGAAAAAAATCAACTACGAAAAATAACTCACAGGTTGGAAACAAAGTGTGTTGTCGCCATCAAAATCGCAAATCAGTTTCATCACAAAAATCCCACTATCGCCCCTGCAACAAAAATTGAGATGACAAAAAGACACAGGAAACCGAATGTGAAAATTCAAACTAGCTAATAAAATTAATCTAGTAAATTTAACCGAATGAGAAAAAATATTAGTGCAGTGCATTCTTACTCTCTCTCAGATGCGCAGACACTTCGGAAAACTGTTTTCATATCATTTACATTGACCAATGAGTTCTTATATGCCAAGGTGAATGACATTTTAAAGTTTTTGATTGCAACAGAAGCCTCTTTTTGGACAAGATGCAGCTTGTTATTTGGAATTAGCACTTCAAATCGTTTCCTCTTCAAATTCACAACCAGAAGGTAGTAAAAACCGGATGTGAATAGTGGCAGATGAATCTAATAAACATAAGAAGCAAAAAGGAAAGAAAAAAGAAAATTAGATGTGACCAGATAATGTACATTGTTGAAAACAATGAGTTATCATGCGTAAAAGAAAAAAAATATAATTATATAAAACAAAGCTCACCAAGTCCATAGAGTCGAGCATGAAACCTAGGATTCCATTAGACAACAGTTTTGCTAATTTTCCTGGCATTTCATGTTCCAGCTGGAAAAGGGCCTACATTTTTATGTTGACATGTAAAAATGGAACAAATCAATTTCTTTATCATCATGGAAACAAAAATGGGTAACATCAAACAAAAAATAAGAAAAACACATCCGTAATCAACAAAAAAAAAGACTGTGTCGAATAAGTACTAACAGCTATCTTGCACTCGAAAACGTATCTCTTCCACTGATTTTCCCGCATCATGCCAAGATTCTTCCTCTCAATATCTTCAACCATTACTGCCTTGCCAAGCATATTAATAACATAACTGTGAACCTTGCCATATACTTGCATGCTTAATCCAAAAACCCTGTGCTCAACCCAGGTAGATCCCATGACTACAATCTGGATGCTATATTTGGGCCATGTAAAAACACAAAAACAAAAACAGAAAAACATCAAAAAAAAATAGGCGATAAGAGAGAATGAGTAAAAGGATGTAAAAATGAACAGAACAAATGAAGTTGTATAGTCAGAACTTAGTCTTACGTTTTTTATCTTGCAGTCTTCGGAATACCAGATACAACATTGTTGAAAACCTCCTGCTCAACAAGTGTTGACTGAAACGATGAAATCACTTTTTCATAACTAATTTCTGAAACACAGACATTGTCAGAATGGATAGATGGAAGGTCTTGATTAGCCTTTCTTGCATAATACTCCTGCTCAACTTTTATTGCTGAGTTCACAAACTCTTTGTCAAACTCTTCATCAGTCATTTTGGAATCATTGTTCGGCGCTTTGCCACTGTTATTGGGTGAGCTTTCGCCTACATAGACCACCTGGGCTGTCACACATATTGAACTGAACTCCAACAAGAACTTTCTCTGGTTCAGGGACTTGAAGAGTACTTGTATCAGTTTCATTTGTGGCGAACAATTTTGCTCTTTTTTTAAGAGCGATGCAATGAAGAGCTTGATCGCTGGTTGTTATCCAGGACGGCCTTTTCTTTTCTTTAGAAGCTAAGTCATGTTGCGATGGTTCAAACAGCTCATTAAAAACCTCAACCTTTTCATTGTCTGTGCAAATCTTACCAGCCATTAACTTGCGAATTTTGGCATCAGACTCTATTTCTTGCACAATGTATGCTACCAATTCAACAACTGTTGGCACAACTACCTCAACATGGCTGGTATCAACTCTCTGTGGATACAATGATTCTTCAGCTACGTAAGGGTATGGAACATCGAAAGACATTTCTTGCGGTATGCTGTTTAAGGAATCAATAAGCCTCTCCACGTTGAAAATACCATCACTGCAAGCTTCGTCGTCAAGTCTCTTGATCATATGTTCATCTGGGACAGGAAGAATGAGCATTTCTGTAATATTACCTACTGAAGTTTGTTTTCCAGAACTGGCAAGATTGGACTCAGTTGTCTCAGTATCGTTAACATTGCCACTGTGTTGTGCAATTGAACTTATAGCTCCAGTAGTTGTAACGACATTGATCGAGAAAACTTTGTCAACACATTCTTCCTTGAAAGTGGAACCAACCAGAGGGACCTTGAACTGAGGAGACACAATTTGAAAATTGTGCATTTCATTCAAATGAGGTGATTGTTACATGGAAGGTATTATCTTTAAAACATTGATTATGTTCTGACAAATTATAGGCTGAATTGATTCAAAGATATCTTTCTCCATGCTGGACATAATGACAGGTAGTTGGTCAATTACCTATCCAAACCAAGAAAATAAAAAGAAACACGCAGTGAGTGATAAAAATCTTGTAAATATTTTGCAAGACAAACTAATCAAATTAAATAATAGTATTCCCAATATAAGACATGAAAACAATTTTGTGGGAATGTAGAGTATGAAAAATAGGTTTTGGTAACAGACTAATAACAACATGCATAGGAAAAAAAATATAACAGATAATACAGTTAAATACAAGACGTACAAAAGAAAAAGATTTAGGCTATACCAATTTGTGGTGAACCTCAGGACAAATTGATAACACAAAGTTCAGAAGATCATCATATGATTTCTTGGCAGTGAGAGAGACTGTTATTGGATTACATGTGAATGGGGTATCTGATACAGCTTTTACCTGTGAAAAAAAGAAAAAATAGATTGGCAGTAAGCTATGAGATAAATTTAGAACAATAGAACACTGGAAAAAAAAGCATACATGACAATAATAAGAAAATCAGATTATAAACGCAGAAAATGCCAACAGAAAAACCTTACCGGCAACTTTCCATACATAGCAGAGTCCCCTGATATGCAATCCTTCATCTCAACCGCATTTATCATTGAGGTTGACCATACAGCTACACGAGGTAACTTCCACTTTAATGGAATTGGCATGATGGTACTGTCCTTGAAGTCCAAGTATATTATCTAGCAAAAAATATGTTTTAACTAAGATATGTGATTCGAGAGGCATGCTAAACTTACAAAAACAAAAAGGGTTAAGTAAAAATTGATAAGCAAAAACAACAAGTAAAAAGGATATAACATTAATACCAATAGGCATAGCAGATTCCCACCAAGAACAGTTGTAAGGCTGTCATTGTATGCTTCAACAGAAGACACAAGTTTCTCCAAGACGGCAGCTGAGAAATCAAATGATCCTATACTATCTGGTTCTTTGAAAATATGAATATAGTCTGGACTGACAGCATCATGGCTGGAAGGGCAAACAAACGCTGTCATTGCATACATTCCAAACACAACTTTGAAGAGATCGCCAACCAGATCAGCAGTGATCAAGCAATCAAGCTCACTGATTTTTGGATATCTGCCCTTACAACTTGTCACATTGCAAATGTGCAGCCTTAAATCTGCCTCAACCTTCTCGCCAATTCGCCTACCCCCAATTGGTGTACCAAGGACTTGATGAACAACTAAAGAAGTGATAACAAATGATGGGCCTTTGGGTATATTCAATGTTCTTGAGCGTGCGTCGAAAATTGATACAATATGACGAATCAAACGGCGAGGAAGAACTTCACAACCTATTTGTAAGAGAAATCCAAGTACAATGCTGCAAACTAAATCCCTCTGAACCGGTGTTAAACGACGAACCAATGCCGTGAATTTTGGCAATGATAACTTTGTGTAAAATTCCTGCAACAATAGAAGCAACATAAATCAAAACCTATTAAAAAAGATGGATCTTACTTTGCACAAACAACATCAAATTTGTATAAGTGCCAACAGTGCATGCAGGGCGTGAGCAAAGAAGAAGCTTAAAAAACATTATTGCTGTCAGACGAACTATGAAAAAAGATTTTGGCATTGTTGCCAACCTGGAACAAGAAAAAACTACACTACAGAGATCCAGTTGTATCACAAACTTACAGCTTGATCATGATTCTGACCATCCATTTTTCCTTCTGTTCTGGAGCTATGAATAGCAATCAGACTCCGTTGTTCAACATAAAATTAAATAATGCCAACTGCACATGAGAGCAATGAAACATGCTGTCAAAGATTGTAGATAGCCAAAATAACAGTTATGCTTATATTGTTGCCTGCATATCACCAAAAAAAAAAGGAAAAAAGTAAAATACAGGCCAAGTAAGTACAAAAAAAATGAATCTCATACTGGACTTGAGAAGAGATTCATGATAGATGTAGAAGCAAGTTAAGAAGAAGGGAGTTAGCACACAAAACCGTGAGATTAAAAAAAGTAGAAAAGATCTAGCAAGTTACAACATGGGGAGTGCTGCAAAGATTAGAATCTTGGACAAAAAAATAAAATCAAACTCGAGATGGGAAGGGAAGAAAGAAGCCAGTACCTAGATGAAGAAGCAGTAGAACTCAATCAAAAAAAATCTTCTTTACATAATGTCCAGCTTCTTTTGAATTGTCCACACAAGAATAATTTGGATCTAGATTTGGGGGGAGTTTGCGTGCAGGATCTGTAGAGGTTAGGGGAGCAGAGAAGGAGCCTCACGAGATGGGGAGAACAGCAAATGAATAAACAACTCCATGGCAAAAAGATGGGTAGCTCGTGGTAGGTACCTTTTCCATATTACAAACCCCCCCCCAGAGTAACATAAAAATAGTTCAAGTACAAAAGTGTGCGAGCACAGAAGCAAGACATATGTGAAGGAAAAAACCATGTGCCCACTTCTGTAAAAATTAATGCACAAGGACACGACTGAAAAAGTTCCAAGCATTACAGCTGTCCTATTTCTTCCACCTGGCTACGGCCCAAAGAAGAGATCGAGGAGGACCTCTTCCTGCCCCCTTCCTCCTCCCTAAACCCTATAGCACCGCCATCAATGCCAAGCAGAAGGGACTGGGAGATTCAAGCTTGCGCATTAGGTCGAAGATAGAGGAGGTTGAGAAGAAACGCAACAGAGGAGAAGCAAAAAGGTAAAAAATCAGCATGCACATACCTTGTTTTTTCATAGATTATATGCATCCCATGCTTAGATAAATCCACCATTGCCATCTTTACATATTATGCAAAACAAAACAGTAACCTTACATTGCTATACATTCAACAAGATGCATCATGGACAGGGGAATGTAATATTCATTACATAGTCTTACATATCATTAAGCACATAAAAACACAGAAAATCTGCATAGATTTGTAGCCAAACACCATAGAAGCATAAAAATAAACTTTATCACACAAAGCACAACTAAAAACTTATATCTTCGTGTAGCCTTGAAAATAAATCCAACATTCCTTTAAGCTGCATATGATGATCCAATGGGGGGATGTAATCATGTCAACACCTGGAAAATTAATAAAAACACATTAACAAAATATGAGTAAAAATTAAACCTTGTCGTGACAGCATAAATGATAGTATTTATACTGATTTCAGATGGAAAACAACTCCGAGCGAGATGATGATAAGGCCAAAGCAGGGCTGGAATCACCAACAGCCCAGGAGATTATTCAGTCAATGAACTTAAAACAGCCAGTGGACACGAGGAAATTTCTGGACAGGTTTATGCAGGTACTGAAGATAAAACGCATTAAAAAACATTTTGTTACTTGATAACAATTGGAATGGTTAGAATTAACAAATGTGCATATTTTGCTTTTTCCAACAGGTTTTTCTTCAGCGACGAAGAGACAAAGTAGAGAGTGACCAAAATGATGAGTTAAGAAAACTAGAAGAAAGGATCCTTGCTCTGCCGACCTCTCCTAACTACTCGTCGATGTCAAACGCAGAAAATGAGGCATCCAAATCCAAAATGTTACATATCGACTTGAATGAGGTGAGTTAAAAATCAATAGAAGCAAAAAGAATATGGATACTGCTACTGTTAACTACAAAACCAATTTAGATCGAAAAAGTAATTTAACACAAACAGTGAAAAGTTGGCCTCAATAATAATTGTATAACAGGAAGTTTTAATATATTTTTTCAAACAGGAAATAAACATGGAAGATGAAGATGATGATGCCGAGTTACATATGTGTGGAGAAGGACAGTCACTTCAGTGTCAAGAAGAAGAAGCTGAACATATCCAGTTGGGAAATGAGGATGTCAACCATGAGGACATACCTGACGATGAAATTCAGAAAGCAATAAATCCAAAAGAGCCATCTGTTGAGGAGAAGGAAATGGATAAAATGTTCACAGAGAACAACTACCCCACTATATCTGAAATATCGCAAGCATCTAAACCAGAAAATGGTATGGAGTTTGACACAAGGGATGAAGCATTTTTCTTCTTTGCAGTTTATGCTAGGAAAATGGGGTTCGCAATAAGGAAAGATACAAGCTATGAATCAAAAATTAGCAATGTAATCAACAAGCAGTCGTTCACGTGCAATAGGAGTAGCTCTACTGAGTTCAAAGACAGTGCACTGAAGAGGATAAGAACAAACAAAATCGTGCAGACAAGGTGCAAAGTTAAAATGACTATAAAAGAGGAACAAGGAAAATGGGCGATCAAACATGTACATCTCGAGCACAACCATCCATTGGCTCCATCTCTATGGATTACAAGGTTCATGAAATGTCACCGGCACATGTCAGAATCAGACAGGACTTTGATTGACATGCTCCAGGAAACAAGGGTGCCCCCACGAAACATAATGAAGATATTCAGGAAAACAAGAGGCAGTTTCCGGGCCGTGCCTTTTGATACAAAGTATCTGAGCAACCAAGCAGCAAAAGAGAAAGAAAAACTAAGGAACAGAGATGTTGACGAACTATTAGAATGCTTTAAAAATGAATGTCACAACAAGCCAGGATTCTCACACAGAATGCAGGTGGAGGATAGCGTTGTCAGGAGTGTGTTCTGGACAGATAGCATTGGCAAAGCAAACTACAAGAAATTTGGCCAGTTTGTATCTTTTGACACAACCTTTTCAACAAACCAGTATGGTTTTCCATTTGCACCTATAGTTGGGGTCGACAACTATGGAAAAAGAGTGCTATTTGGCGCTGCTTTGCTGAAAGATGAAACAGAAGAGACCTTTAGGTGGCTGTTCACTGAATTCATCTCGGTCATGGGGAATAAATATCCAGAAACAATAATCACAGACCAATGTGTAGCAATGGGGAATGCAATAAAAGCAATGCTACCTTTCACGATTCACCGCTACTACAACTTCCATGTTGGGAAAAAGATGAAAGAAAAATTAGTCACTTTCTTTGCAGCCCGTGCCGTTACATGAACTATTGAGGGCATTAATTAGAAACTACTTCACACCGGAAGAGTTTGAGACTGGCTGGAGTTCACTACTTAGGCAACACAATGCTGAAGGGGAGGCCCACCTAGAGAGGATATATGAGATAAGAAACGAATGGGTACCAGCCTACTTCAAGAACCATTTCTTCCCCTTCACATCATCAACTGGTAGAAGTGAGAGCACTAACTCACTTTTCAAGCATTACGTGAAACGGAAGGACTCTATTCCGCATTCTTCAAACAATATCTCATTATACAAGAAGAAACAAGCTGATCTTGACAGGCTACGGGAGAAAAACGAAATAAAGGAGACATGACACTGGGGATATAATCCATTGGAGAGAGAAGCAGCTAAATCTACACGGACCCTATATATGCAAAATTTGCAGAGGAGATGAAGAAAACAACTGCTTACAATGTTGAAATGTTGAACTAAACAGAACTTATATAGTGAAAAGATTAGGAATTACTGGAACGCTGAATTTCCTAGAACAGAATACACGGTGCACATATCAGCTGACGGAAGCGTGTACAACTGTTCATGTTATAAGATGTCAAGGGATGGCATACAATGTTGCCACGTACTACGAGTTGCTATGCATAATGGAATAACAAAATTGCCTCTGAGCTTCATAAATGCAAGATGGACAACAGCAGCTGGAATAGAGGTTGCAAACATGACTGCAACTTCAGACTTGACGAGGAGTGAAAAGACACACTTAGCTGTGAGGCATGCAATTGAAATGAGCAAGTATCACACGTACTATCCACAGTTTGCACGGATGATAGGTCATACGACTTGTTTGGTGCTGGGATCGTTCAACTCAAGAAGGCAATCATTGATGATAAGATTCAGAGATTAAATGAAAAAGAAACAAGACAAAGAAAGAGAAGGGCTGTCGATGATCCGGTGACTAAACAGGAGAATGATACAGAGGATAACGACACATCAAACAAAATCAATGAAGACCTTAACAAAGAACGAAACATCTGAAGAAGTTCCAGGTGGTCAAACATGATGAATACACAAAGGAAACAACCTACAAAGATCCTCCACATTCAACTAGCCAAGGATTCAACATGGGTGAAAGGCCAAAGAATCACTATGAGCAAGCTGCTCTGAAGAAACAAAAAAAGATAAGAAAATGCAGTCTGTGCAGAGTAGAAGGACACAGAAGACCGGACTGTCCTGACAGAGACAAGGTTTATAGCAAAAAAAAATAATTACTATAAAATTTTTTTGCCTACATTTTACTTCTTGTTCCCATATATATTATTATGGCAAAAAAAAGATTGGTCTATTAACAATAATTGCTCTCTACAAAAAAAAATTCAGGTTGGTAAGAGCAATACTCAGCAATCAAGCAATGAGTGACAGCAAAAAGTTCAGAAAGCGATATAATAAGATCAAGTGCAGACAATGTAAAAAGCAGTGAATTGAGGAACAACAAATATGCTCAGACGAATGACAGCAAAAAGCATGCAGCAAACAACGATCAACGCCTGAAGACATGCAAGAAATAACAGCAGTTACAAAAAAGATGATTTGACGATTAAGTACTTTGTATAAATCAGTATATTGCGTTACTATTACTTTTTCAATTATTCCCATTATTAGCATGCTAGGAAAAAATTGAGAGATTATGGAGGTACAAAAGTTATGAAGAAAATGAACCTTATATTTTGTTGCCTCTAAGTAGAACTTCCAGTTTGTGAACTTATTCCTTGGATGGTGAAGCCAAGTCCACGTTAAAATCTTCCTATATTCTGGTATTTGGTCACATGTAATTGCGGGGACAACCCGTCCATCCCAGAGCTCAAGAAATTTCATCATGAAAAACCCACAATCAATCCTGTAATAAAAATGTACATAATGATATAATGAACCAAACAAAAAAGCTCCACAATGAAAACAATGAAGAAATAAAATGCACACAAAAAAATAGTAAACGAGGACTCACGAGTTGTTCTGTTTTGGCACATCAATGTATTCAAGCTGATAGTCATCAATTTGTTTTGCTGAATTGGAATAATTGACTCTGTATGCACATTTTATAGAATCCACTAAGGAGGTAGCATGTTCAATGAGCGAGAGATTCCGTGGTCCGCGAGCAGAGTCAAGCACTTCAAACCTCTTTGCATTGAAATTCAATGACAACACATACCAATGACCACATCGTTTATGAACAGTGCCAATATCTTGTAACACAGGAAACAAAAGCTGCGTGGAAGAGAACAAAAAAGTAGATGCAAAAACAACAACAAAAATAAAAATTAGGTGGATCTACTATATACAGGGCATAAAAAAAATAATGATAACAAAAAAAGGACGGAGACAAAACATACCACATTTTTGTGACTAAGTTTATACTTGGCATCTCTCCTAAAATGTTGTTGAACAATTCTGGAACTGAATTTGTGGTCAAGAAGATATACACTTAATATCCATGGGAAAATTATCTTCTTATTATCGCAAGAATCTTGGAGGACAGATATGCCGATTTCTGCCACAGTGTTCGATAGTTGACCAGTTATGCTGTCAGCCAAGTCGCTAGTTGTGACCCACATCGGCTTGATTTGAAGGAACATTGAACTGAATATAAAATGGTAACATAAATTGGTAAATTATCTTACTACCTAATTCAGAAAAAGAAAAAACCCAAATAATACGTATGCAAAAGAAGAAAAAGTGGGCTCACAATCTGAAAATGGAAAAAGGCACAACAAAAAAAAATGATCTATTACCCTTTTATCTTTGAATCTTTCGAGTCGCTTCTGTGTTTTATAACCTTCTGGTATAGCTCATCTTGCTTCGGAGTACTTGAGATGTTAACATAAGGTGGCAGCAAAAACTTTGATGGTTGAATAACTCTCCCAACTCTGAGCCTGGTACGTGGAGTTATAGTGGGAGGCGAAACAACAGTAACTTGCTCCACCGCTGGAGTTACATATATGATCTGTACATCATCTAAACAAGAAAGTAAAAACAAAAAACATATCTGAAATTAAACCAAACTATACTGAAAAAACAAATTACATCGGATTCAAACAGAAACTACCTTGCTACAGAAATGATAATCTACAACAACTACATACCTTCATCAGGACCGCAATCTTGAATACCAGATTTAGGTTGTTCAACTAGAGGGATGCTCTCTACAATGTCTTGTTTGGATGTATGAACTTTGGCTTTGTACAAAAAAGAAACAAAAATATAAACAATCGCATTCAAAACGGAAGCTACCTTGAAACAGAAATGATAATCAACAACAACTACATACCTTTATCAGGACCACGATCTTGAATGCCAGATTTAGGTTGTTGAACTGGAGGGATGCTCTCTACAATGTATTCTTTCTATGTATGAACTTTTGCTTCGTGCAGGAAAGAAACAAAAAATATAAACATGCATACAAATTAAAAAAGGATAAAAAGTATACACATGCCAAAAACAAGGCTACAAAGAGAAAATAAAATACATGGTAGTAAAATGACACTGATCAAAGCACAAAACACAGAAAAACAACTGATAAAAAACTTTTCAGAAAACAGATAAAAAATCTTCAGGTATTATTGCTTTAGGAAACTACAAATTCTCTTAGTAGCCTCACTGGTATGGGCTAGCCATGAACACATCCTGCTGTCAGAATACACATCGACCAGCAAACAAAAACAACCAAAATCACAATTGGTGCAGACGGCAATGCTCATCTTTCGTAAAAAAAAAGACAACCACCCACAAAAAATATAGCAAATAACAGCAGAGGGCAAACCTGAGATATGTACCAAGAATATACCAAGTTATAAAAAAGCATCTAGCAAGGGACCGCGCTGAAAACAAAACAAATACTGATAAGAAAATTACCTGCTACGCAAACTGGGTTTTCGCCATCTAAACTTTGTGCATCTGCCACAATAGTTGTAATACGAAATCTGGGTGAAGATCGGCGATTTGTTAGAGGAGAAGGTTGGACTTTAGCAGGCGCTGATTTCCCAATGAGTACAGTAGGACTACTAGCTGAAGAATCCACGCGACTGTCAACTATTTTTTGAACAGAAGCTTCTTTACATGTGTCTGCTTCAGACTGCGCATTGGCACCTGTTGTTGAGATCAGTTTTGCCGTAAAACGTGGTGACGATCTTGTTGCTTGCGCGCTGGCATTTCGTATTATACTGCATTGAAAAAAAAACTACATATTATTTATTGAAAATAACAGAAAAAGAGGCTACAAGAAAAACACTTTTACCAGAGGAAAAAAACAGAAAAATAACTATTATGATTGTGTAAAAGAAAACTTATATCTACAGAAACAGTATCTTCATTTTCAATTATCATGCTGATCTTAATTACATAGTTCTGGTGAATGATTTGTTTTACTATATAAAAGGTAAATAAAAAAATAGAAATGGTAAGAAACTAAAAAATGTTTACATCTGCGATTCATTGAACCAAAAATAAAAAATAAAAGACAAAAAGTGGACTAAGATGCGATAGTCATATAGAAAAATGGAGCAAAAACAAGAAAAAAAAGGGACCTGCCTTCAACATCTTCTACTAGTGTCTCAAAACAAATAAAATGGTAATAAATACCTTTTCGGTGAAGCCTTTCTTCGATTCTTATCAAGTTTGACAGCGATATTATCTTCTGGGCTGTGTCCTATAAGATCAGAGACGATGGTGCTTGCTCCACATTCAGTTGAAACATCATTACTTTTCCTCTTAAGATCATGAGATTTATACAACGCATTTTCAACAATAACATCGGGCACGGCATTACTGACTAAATAATCCACTTTACACTCAGGCCTAGAGAGATTATTTCCAATAACTTCTCCATTGGAAGAAGGTGATGGTATGGCTGGCTTGTCTTAAAATTTATTTCTCACAACCATCCTATCTGACTCCTCGTCATCACGTGGATAATCTTCTTTCTGAAGAAGTACCGCATCAGCTAGAATGTCAACATCATTGCATACATCTCTATCAGTGGATTCATTGCCGAGATGTAAATCATCGTGAGTTGCATCACCACAAGAAATTGATGCATCAACAGCAGCACCATGTGTAGGCAGAGTAAAATCGTGACTCGCAGGACTAAAACAAGTAACCGAATCAATTTTCCCAGGACCAGTAACTCTGCTTCTTATGAAGAAACGATCAGCCTCGTTGTCTTCATTGTTGTCACTGTCATCTAGAGCTGAACTATTATGTTCTGGCTGACTGACATTCAGATCAACATTCCCATCATCGCTGTGTCTCACTCTAGCTGCAGCTGAAGCGGAACGAGTCACACGAGGAGTCACAGAAAATTCACCGTGACGATGAGGTGAAACAACGTGGGCAACCAATGGATTTTCAACATCTTTGACTTTGCTGGTACCACTTGGATACACCGTTCCGCCGAAACTGACTGCAGTATTGACTTGAGTATGTTTATCTGTCTTTGATGTACTACCAGCAACAAACTGTTCGCCAATTTTCTTGATAGATTCTTTGACCAGAAGAGCATCATTATCGTCCACTTCAGTCCAACCCTGAACCAATGTACCGAGCAAACGGGTAATGCCTGCTGAGAACTCTCCAACCAATCTAGCAACTTTCTCTTTGCGCTGTGATTTAAAAAGAACATATAGAATTATATTAAAAAAGGATTGGAATAACTGTCACATAGATAATAATTAAAATTCTTGCATGATGTAAATAGAAGTTGAAATGTATAGAAAAATACTTAAAAGAAGCAACTAACACTCACCGGTTTGGGACAATTACGGGCAGTGTTTGTGTCAATGAAAGCTTGGAAACCATCTGAACCACCAAATAATCTATGATCTGTAGCAAATAGAGGCTTCAGCTGTAAAAAAAACAGAACAATAAAACAAATGAATGCATGAGACACACAATAAAGTTGAAAAAAGAGGAGAAAACTGGACTAGACTCATAAACACATTGCTACTGAAAAAACAGGAAAAAAAAGATAAAAAGCAATAAACAATAACTTGCCTCCAAGTTTCCAAATCCTGAAAGGTCTCTTTTCATGTCTGAATCTAGCACAATGTCTATGTTATTTTTTGACCATATATTGACAAGGAATTGACCATCTGGCAGATCAATATTCAGTCCACTGATATCTAATGAGTCAACATACATAAGCTACAAAAAAAGTCATAAAGGAGACATTGTAATGACCAGAATAAAACCGAAAAATCATAGCACAAAAATTCGATGTTGACTGTTTCAACAAAATTATTTATACCATCATGTGAAGCAAGCAAGCGCCAGAAACTTTGCCAGCTGATAATTCTTCATGAAGTTTGTCGCAAACGAACTGGCATAAGTTCATATTTCTTACTTCCTCAACATTATCCTGATATAAAAATACCAAATTATTGCAGTGGCATAAGCAAGCAAATGGTAAATTGCAAACAAAAAAATAACAGTAAAATAAAAGTTAGTAATATTCATTCATCACCGTTGTTCAAAATTATTGGGAATAGACTATATGCTAGTTTGTAAAAAAGTTTGGTGATTTTCATTCATATCCCTTGATAGCATTGTTGGGGATAGACTATATAAATTTCTTGGGAAATAAAAATATATATTGGTTTGTAAAAAGGGTTGGTGATTTCCATTAACTACCTTGATAACATTCTTGGGGGAAGTTATAAAAATATATGTTTTCAAAGGGTAGGTAATTTCCATTCGCCTCCATTGATTACTTTGTTTTCGAAAGAAATATATATATGTTTTCAAAGGGTTGGTAATTTCCATTCATCTCCGTTGGTAACATTTCTTGGGAAATTATATATATGGTTTTAGAGGGTTGGTAATATTCATTCACCACCCTTGATAACATTCGTGGGAATAGACTATACACTGGTTTCTAAAAAAAAGGGTTGGTAATTTCCATTCATGTCCCTTGATAATTTCTTTAGAAAAATAAAATATATATTGGTTCTTAAAATTAGGTAATTTCCATTCATCTCCATTGATAACATTCTTGGGAAAAATCTTTACCTAATAATAAAAGGAGGAATGCTTCTTCCGGTCCAACCTGGTATTTTACCGTTTTGCCCTCCCACAGAAATACATATTACGCCAAATTGCCACTATACACCTTTCCGCTTCGTCTGGTTTGTTTCGTCTCGTTTATTTGGAAAATTCGTTTATTTGTGCGTGGTCAGCCGACAGACATGCACGTTACACTTTCTTTTGGATGGTTGTCTACGTCCATGGCTCCCAGCCCGTGCGCGCGTCCTCCTGTGCCGCTGCCCTGTGCATCCAGCCACTGCATGTGCATCACGCCGCCGCTTTTTCCTGTGCCAGAATCCTGCAGCTCGGAAAGTGCCGTTTCCGGTAGTCGGCCAGCTCGTCAAGGTTGGCAGAGCGACGTCCCTGAACTGCCGCAGGCATGGCCGTCAAGGTTGCCAGCGCGACGCCGGCCCTGTTTTTCCGTCGCCATGGCCAGCGCGACGACGGCCCTGTTTTTCCGTCGCCATGGTCGCTTGCGGCAGCTCGGCAAGTGCCACGACGCCCGGCCCTGCTCTTTCGCCGCCATGGTCACTTGCGGCAGCTTGGAAAGTGCCGTTTCCGGCAGTCGACCAGCTCGTCAAGATTGCCAGAGCGACGTCCCCAGGGCGACGTCCGGCATGGCCGCGGCCTGTAGTTCTTCCGCCGCCCTGGTCTTTTGCGGCGGCTTGGCAAGTGCCGCGACGCCCGGCCCTGTTCTTCCGCCACCATGGTAGCTTGCTGCAGCTCGGAAAGTGGTGTTTCCGGCGGTCGGCCAGCTCGTCAAGGTTGCCAGAGCGACGTCCCCAGGACGACGTCCTTGTACTGCCGCTGGCATGGCCGTCAAGGTCGCCAGCGCGACGCCGGCCCTGATTTGCTGTCGCCATGGCCGCTTGCGGCAGCTCGGCAAGTGCCGGGACGTTGATCCACGTTATTAGGATACGGACTGCGGGCTTGAGGGCTGCATGGTGAAGATGATATTGCGCCTTTTCATAAACTGGTGGGCGGTGTCTGATGACTAACTCGCCAGGCGTGAGCCCTAATGTCCATGGAGGGTGCGTCCAGACGGTGCGCATTGTCGGCCATGGCGTGGTATGGCAGCAGGCTGCACATCCGGTTATGAAGGATGGCCGGCAGCCTCACGCGGCCATAGCTGCTGCTTCAACCCTTCCATGACTAGAGGAGCAAGAGGAGAGCAAGACGAGAGCCATGAGCCCAGGAGGATGTGAGTGAGTTGCTCCATGAATCTGACTATCAAGATGTGGATGTATAACGAATTTTGTTTCATTATTATTGTGTCCGGATGGACTGGGTCGAGTCTGTATCGATTTGTGAGGCTAGCTCGTCAAGACTCGAGTGTTGTGTCCGGATGGACCTGGCCGAGTCTGTATCGAATCGTGAGATTACTACATGTCCTACTAGAATAGTACTTGGTATAACGATTCTGCTCGGATTGATTTGGGGTCGCCTATATATATAAACAAGCAAAACCACGTTGTTCCCAGAATCAATACGTTGCCGTCTGTTCTCCAGAACGCCAACTCGCCGTCTGTTCTCGAGAGCGCCAACTCGCTGTTTGGCCGACCTGCCGGAAATCTGATTACTTTTCCCGTTCGTGATCGACATTGTGGTCGATGGTTACTACTCGCCGTTCAACTTACTTCACCCAAATTCCAACCGCATTTGATCCACACAAGGTAGGCTCTGTCCTCCGTTCAATTTCGTCCTTTTTTTTTCTCAAAGGCAGCGTATATGATAACACTGTCAGGATTTCCCTCTCATTGCTCTGTTGGGTATTAAACTTCTAGAAAATAGAATTGTGTGCTACCATGTTCTCTAGCCTACAAAGTACTTCCCTGCCTCGTGAACAGAACTACTAACTTCGTGCACCTGAATCTACTACCAACAAGACCACTATATTAGTCACTGAATTAAACTTCGGATCAGACAAAAACAAATTGATTTGCTTCTGTGTTGATGTATCTCACTGGTTGGCGTCTCGATCTTTTTACCTTATGTGCTTCTTAGCTCATACTAATTTTCTAGCAAAACAAAAATTTCAATATTTGTGTGCTGCCATGTTCGCTAGGCTGCAAAGTTCTTCCTTGCCTCATAAACAAAACTGCTAACCTCCTGCACTTGAATCTGTTATCACGCAGACCATTATATTATTCACTGAATTAAACCTGTTATTAGACTAGCGGCGAGGAATAATGTGTGTATGGGATTCTTAACTTTTTTTTTCAATAATTGCAGAGAATGGATGACAACGTTCAAACAACCAGTGTTGAGGATTCTGATAACCAGCCTTTGAAAAAAGCGAAATATTCTGTATCAAGTTTTTTGGATGATCCATTGCCATCACCTACCATCTCCGCATCATCCCTCGTATCTGAATGTTCTGAATCAATTTGTTTAGAATCAAATAATCAGGAAAATGGTGATCCATTGCCACCACCTACATCGCCAAGTATGTCGACGTTATCTCCAGTTTTTGAATTGAAGACTAAAGAAATTCCAGAAGATGGCGATAAGCACATAATTTCACAGGATGATGAGAAGCAAACAAGTGAACATACAGATATAATGAATGATGTAATGTATGACTTCCTTCCACAAGGTAAAATATTCACTTATTAATTTTACTTTTCTACCTATGTTTTTCTAATTTCTAGCATTAAATGCATTTTTTATTGAATATATACTTGTTTAATTTTTATTGCAGATTATGCATTGACCATCGAGGATGAATGTGCTCATTGTGTTATACAATACTCTTCGAAAGAAGATATCTTGGTGAAAATAGATGACATATCTATCAAACAAGGTTATTTGTCGTGCCTACTAGATAAAGACAGATGGCTAGACGATGAAGTAAGTAAACATTCAAACAACGAAATACTTTCCGATTACCAATACCCATTTAGTAATGTATTTGTTAATATTTGTAGGTAATCAGCGCATATATATGTTGCATGAAGGACCAACTATGTGTGCAAAACTGACTTGCTAAGCAAATGACAGCCATCCCGGAGCTAAGAGAAATCAGACTTCATCCTTTCGTAGCCCTCGTGGATCAAGGCAGTTGCCATGACAGCCATCCCGGTCTTTGCCCCCTTCAACTGGATAAGATTCTGAAGATCAATGTAGTGATCTTCAGGTATCATAATACCCAAGCGCATCAACTTCGGACGGTCTTGCGTGATGCCAACGCTGCAAAAGTCAAATCCCCTGTTGACAAGAAAATCAACAAGGGCCGGACAATACTTTGAACTACTGCAACAACAAAAAATTGATACGTGTTAGATATGTTGCAACACATGTATTCTTCACATGCAACAAAAAAATCGAAGATGCAAGATTGTACGTGTGCGTTACCTTGAACATTGGAAGATCAACACGGACTCCTTGAATGCAATCTGGATGACGGCAACATCCCTCTGATTCACCGTATACTCCAGATCAAGCCCGAAGAACCGGTGTTCATCGGGAGAGGCGTCATAGAGATCGGTCAAATAACCAAGAGCACCGGGCAGCCTCTCACAACTGTTGGTGTAGCACACGTCGAGAATCTTGCCGCATGGTGTGGGACCATTGTATTCTTCCCAAACTTCAGCCATGGTGTGTGCTTGGTGAAGATCGATCGAAGAGATGAGGAGGAAGACAGTACAGAGAAGAGAGGAAGAGAAACAGAGACTCCGAGACGCGCGCTGTGGAATGGCGCCCTTCTGCCTCGCTCGCGAAATAAAAACCGCCGCGCGGGAGGCGAGAAGTTTGATCTTTAGTCCCGGGCGGCCACGCCAACCGGGACTAAAGGACCAATTGTCCCGGGCGGCCAGGTCAACCGGAATTAATGCCCTCCACGCGTCTCAACGCGCTTCCCAACCCGCGACGTATGACCTTCTGTCCCGGGTCTCCTCCCGACCCGGGACTAAAGACTCATTAGTCACGGTGCGCGACGTTTGGGGACTGATGGGGGCGTATGGAAGGCCTGTTTTCTACTAGTGTCCGTTCCATTCATATATGGTCAAAGTAAACAATAATAAGCATGAATATTGAGTTCCGTAAGAAAAATCCGTAGCAGAAAAAAAACAATGAACAACAAGTGTCTGATACATGTAGCTTGTCCAATATGGAGAATCGGCAAAAAATTGGCTATGTGCACCTGAAAATGAGCAACATACTGACCGCTAGAAGCAAAGTGCACATGAAAACCTGCAAAACCGAAGATGAGGGGAACCGATTTCTTCTTGTGGAAAATCCCTTGCCATAGTCGAGTTCCAAGCTTGTGGAAAACCCCTTGCCAAAAATCTAAGCACAATCTCAACAGAAAAGTCAATTCTGCTCATAATTTTGCAATCGAACTACATCAAAGATGGGGTCAATAAAGACATCAGGGAAGCAAGGCCACACAACTTCAAATACTTGAATAGTGAAAGTTAACAAAGGGTTGGGCTTTGGCGACCTGCGAGATGATGGCCAACCTGCATAACAATAGCTAGGAGGGAGGTTGGTCAAATTCGGATTTAGATCCAGCAAACAAATCTATAAATAGCGACATATCGAATTGTATGAAACTATGAACCAATAGCAACTACAATGTCAGAATCTCAGATCACTGGTATGCAACTATGAAGGACCAATAAATCCGGGGTATTTGTCATAAAAATTGTCTATCACCGAGAGATGTAAGAAGCAAATATTCATGGGAGAAAATATAGGAGTGAGTGGCTCACCAGAGCCACCAGTATGAGATGTGCGGCCGACGCCGGCCGGCTGGACACCTACCACGTCTTCGGAGTAGAATGAGAAAAATAGTTTGAGTCGGGCGTCAAGGTCCATGGCATTTAAATAGGGAAAATTGCGTGAAAGCGTGATCTGCTCATATTCCTTCAGATTGTTGGGAGAGGAAGCGGTTGCGTCGTCACGGATAATGGAACGACGAAGACGATCCGTACCCTGCACATGTCCTAAGAAAGGAAAACACTGATGGGCCGATTCATTGAGAGCAAATTGGCTGCATGTGGCCTCCAGTTGGGCTTAAATAATAGACTTTAGTGTGGATTGGTTGGTCCAATCTGTTCATTGTAGATAAAACGTCATTCACGTAAAAGAAGAATCGCACCATTTCTTTTTGTTGAGCTGGCAATTTGCTGACGTGGGTGGCTGCATGCTTAGAGAAATAAGTTAGTGGGTTGCCTCTATTTAGTTATATAGGATTCCTTGTAGTGGGGGGCTCCTATTTAGATATAGAAGATTGGTCATGCTATTTTGCGCACTTCACATAATCCATTACATCTAAACAAAGTCCTTCATGTCCCTAATGCATCAAAGAACCTCATATATGTTCATAAACTCACCTTAGACAATGATGTTTTTCTTGAGTTTGACCCATTTTTCTTCTTGATAAAGGATCAAGCCACAAGAAGAACTCTGTTTAACGGACCCTGCCATGATGGTCTATATCCTTTGGTGCATATCTCCAACAAGTCAACCAAGCATGCTTTCATTACAATAAAGTCGTCGTATTCCACTTGGCATCGGCGTTTAGGACATCCTTCATCATTTATAGTTCAGCAAATTCTTAGGAAGAATAAACTTTTATACACTCCTGAAATAAATCCCTATGTGTGTGATCCATGTCAATTAGCTAAGAGTCGTCAACTTCCATATCCAACCTCTACTAGTGTTTCTACTGTTCCATTGGAACAAGTATTCTCTTATGTATGGGGTCCTGCACCTCTTTCTGTTGGCAAACATGCATACTATGTAAGATTTATTGATGATTATAGCAAATTCACTTCGATATATTTGCTTAAGAAACATTCTGAGGTCTATGAAGTGTTTCTTAATTTTCAATAATTTGTTGAACGCAAATTTGATAGAAAAATCATCACTATGCAAACAAATTGGGGAGTTGAATATGAAAAACTCAATGGATTTTTTCAAAAGGTTGGGATCACACATCATGTTTCTTGTCCTCATGCACACCAAAAAAAATGGCTCAGCTGAGAGAAAACATCGTCATATAATTGAAGTGGGTTTGGTTTGCTAGCTAATGCATCTATGCCACTTAAATTCTGGGATTAAGCTTTCCTCACAGCTACATTTCTCATTAACTTGCTTCCTAGTCGAGTTATAAATCTTGAAACCCCCACTGAACGCCTTCTAAATGTGAAGCCCAACTATGATGCTCTAAGAACTTTTGGGTGTGCTTGCTAGCCCAATCTCCGTCCATATAACAAGCAAAAGCTTGCTTTCCGCTCAAAGAAATGTGTATTCCTTGGTTACAGTCCCCTTCACAAAGGTGTTAAGTGTCTTGACACCTCCACTGGTAGGGTCTATGTCTCTAGGGATGTCGTTTTTTATGAGAATGTCTTTCTATTTGCATCTCTCCATGCTAATGCTGGTTCTCGTTTGCAAGAAGATATCTTACTCTTGCCACCATCTCTTCATAGCCCACATGTGCATGCGCAAAATACTAATGATCATATGTCACCAATTGTGCCTATTACTGATGTGTTGCAGGAAGATGAAGTTGTAGGTCCAAATCCGAAAATGATGAAGAAAATTATCCAGAACATGAAGTTGAGAATCCAGCACAAAATGTCGAAGCTGGCACTGAATCAGAGGAAGATATGGAGGAACATTCCTCTGATTCGTCTTCACCTGAGCAAACTGATCCCGAGGCGGATCTTGTCTCTTCCAGCGACACAGATGCGGGAGACAGCGACGCGGGTGACAGCGATGCAGGCACAGATTGTGAGGAGGATCCTGTCCCCCCGCGCGCAGACCCATAGGGTCCTGACAGTTCTCTGCTCCGATCCTCTACGTCCCCCTCTCCTGCGGCCTCATCTCCTTCTACTGGACACACTGATGGACACACGATGATCGGATCCGCTGCGACTCCTCCACGCATGAAACCTGATGCTGCAGAATCTACCCCTGGATCAGAATCTGCCCCTGGATCCTCTGCATCGCCCCCTCCTGTGTCTCCACCCGTGGCACGCACACGTCTTCAAAAGGGGGTTCGAAAGCCAAAGCAATACACCGTTGGCACGGTACACTGGTCGTCAGCCAAAAATATATGGTAACTCTAATCCTCGACGTGCTCTCTTGACTATTGTAGGTAAACCTAGTACTTTTGCAGAGGCACTCGATGATCCTAAATGGCATAAGGCAATGCAGGAGGAGTATGATGCTCTTATGGAAAATAACACCTTGCATTTGGTTCCATCCAATACACGCAAAAATGTTATTGACTGTAAATGGGTTTATCGTATGAAGAGAAGAGCAGATGGGACAATTGATAGATACAAAGCACGTTGGGTTGCAAAGGGTTTTAAACAGCGATATGGTATTGATTATGAAGATACTTTCAGCCCAGTTGTTAAAATAGCCACTATTCGTATTGTTTTGGCAATATCTGTTTCTCGTAATTGGAGTCTAAGGCAGCTAGATTTCAAGAACGTGTTTCTCCATGGTGTTCTGGAAGAGAAAGTTTATATGAGACAACCTCCAGGTTTTGAGGCTACTCACGCTCCGCATCATATTTGTATACTTGATAAAGCTTTGTATGGGCTCAAACAAGCACCTAGAGCATGGTTTTCCATACTTAGTTCAAAATTGTGTGCTCTCGGTTTTCACCCCTCCAAAGCTGATACATCTCTGATTCTCTACAACAAGTCGGGTATAACTATGTTTGTTCTAGTATATTTTGATGATATCATAGTCACCAGCTCCTGTGGTCATGCTATTTCTGCATTAGCTCAAGATCTCAATATTAATTTTGCTATCAAGGATTTGGGTGGTCTCCATTTCTTTTTGGGTCTTGAAGTTAAGAATATTCATGATGGCTTGCTGTTGACACAAGAAAAATATGCCACCGAGTTACTTGGTAAAGTCAATATGATGCAATGCAAGCCTGCGCCTACACCAATGTCATCCTATGAACAGTTAGCTCTTCACATTGGCACTCCTCTTGGTCCTCAAGATAGTACCAACTATAGAAGCATAGTTGCTGCACTGCAATATTTGACATTGACACGTACTGATCTGGCATTCTTAGTTAATAAAGTTTATCAGTTTCTACATGCTGCTACAACAGCCCATTGGACAGCTATGAAGCGTATACTTCGTTACGTAAAAAATACTATGAATATTGGCATTACCTTCACCCAGTCTTCCTCTACATTTCTTAGTGCATTTTCTGATGCTGACTGGGCAGTATGTCTTGATGATCGCCGTTCAACGGGAGGTTTTGCAATATTTGTTGGCCCAAACTTGGTCTCTTGGAGCGCTCGCAAACAACCTACAGTGTCTCGCTCAAGAACATAAGCTGAATACAAAGCATTGGCAAATCTACAGCAGAATTGATATGGGTTGAGGCATTACTTGGAGAACTTGGTGTTGTCTTACGAGACAAACCATGTCTATGGTGTGACAATTTGGGAGCCACATATTTATTCGCAAATCCGGTGTTTCATGCTCGTACTAAACATATTGAGATTGATTTTCAGTTTGTCCGTGAAAGAGTTGCAAATTATCAGTTAGCTATCAAGTTTATCTCCAATAAGGATCAAGTGGTTGATGGCTTCACAAAAGCACTTCCTATCAAGATGCTTGATGAGTTCAAACGTAATCTAAACCTTAGATCATGCTTAGATTAAGGGGGGGGTGTTGAACAATGTATTTTTTTCCGTCCGGGTATGGGGTACGGAGTAGTACTCCGACCCACATACGCCTTCCTTTTATACTCGCCTACGATGGGCTTACGTCGCTATATAACACGGACACGGGACCCCTAAGAGGGTCACCGCTTCTTTCCCTAGATTGAATATCAACACAACCAACCAAAATGTGGTGGGATTTTGCAAAAAAATTGTAAAGTGGTGGTTTTCTAAATTTGAACTAAAATATGGTGGCTGTATGCTATTCTCCCTCTTGCGTCTACCCGTGGCCTAAGAGCATATCGAAAGGCATCTCCGTAATTTTGTTCAGCAACCCACCCCCCCCCCTCCCCCAAATGTTTATGTTTTAAAAAGTGACGGGTATATGTGAGGCACAACAAGGATGGTCCCAACAGCATTTCCAAATCAAAATTTAGAAAAATAAATTGAGATCGAATGCACATCAATGGCATTTTACATGAATTTGAACGGAATTTAAATAAAAACCAAAACTAGCCTAGATCTACCCGTTGTCATCGAGGTAGATAATGTCATCGTCGTAAGAATCCGGCTTTGGCTAACACGGCAGCCCCTGCTCCCACTACGACAACCACTAGCGCTGCAACGGCCACGACTAGAGCTCTCTTGGCCAAGCCGGCACACATCCTGCTCAACACCCGTTGTAGGGCACTGGCTTTGGATTCTCCACAACAATAGGATCTTGCGGCTGCAGCGACACGTGCAACACCAGGTAATAGCCGCGGGAGTCCTTCGGGTCGAGGGGGTGGCACTCGCGGCTGAAGCTCCGCCATAGAGGATAGAAGCGCATGGGTGTGTCTTCGTCGCTAAAGGAATCTTGCAGGGCGAGAGAATGCGCCACTCCGTGGGAAGGTCATCCTGTTGAGACTGCGGCATTCGTCATGGCAAGCCGAGAATGATGCCCCAATGTTCCCCAGACCCCTGCTTGGGTGCGTGGAGCATGAGGTCGATGCTTGGTTGGGCGCCGAGTCTATGTGAGCCACGATGCGTGCGGCGGCTCGGGTTCTCCCGCTGCTGCGCCCATGCGAAGGCGCCCTCCAGTGTGCGTTCGCGCCACCCATTCTTGTTAGAGATATGCCCTTGAGACAATAATATTTAGTTATTATTTTATCTTCAACTTCAAATTTAAATTTATGTCATCATGCTACAACCGCTATAGCACTTGAAACGTGAGTTTTCCAAGGAAAATCTTTGTACGGGTGTGAAGATATAAACAAACAAGAGTTACTAATATTGTCTCTAAGATTATCTTATGGTTTATGAGATGATCACATTTTTCTGATCATGGACTTAGTTAAATTCTAGCAAAAATAATAGTTTATTTATAGAGTAACAATAATATTGAACCGATCCAAATATATGATCTTGCTAAAGGAGATTAAACAATTGTATTATATTTAGAGAAGTACATATGGAGTTTTCATTGACTATAATTCCTATACTATGAGAATATCTAATGACCGCACAATTAAAAATTATACTTTGGATGTTTACAACTGTCCTCCGTAACAGAAGATTCATACGTCCCAAACGTATCTATAATTTTTATGCGCCATGCTTGTTCTCTTTATGTTTTCTACATGTTTTCCAGATGATTTCATGGACTAACCTATTAAAAAGATGCCTAGAGCCAAGTCTTGTTTTATTCTATTTTTATGTTTCAAAAAACAGAGATTTTTTTTTTGCCCGGAACGAAGACAGATAACAAAGGAGAGCCGGAGGGGAGGCCTGGCCACCGCCTCCCGTCGCCTCTTCACCTATAAATTGCCTTTAAACCTACAAATATCGGGGGCGGAGAAATTTTCCACGAAAAATATACAAAGGCGATGTAACCTCAAAAGTCTAATATAGGGCCTCTACATCGCCATGATTGCCTTCGGACAGATGTATGAGTAGTTCATCCTGGGACTACGGCTTCATAGAAGTAGTTATTTAGTGCTCTCTACACTTTGTGCCACCATGTTTAGATCTTGTGAACTGCCCTACATGATCAAGTTCACCGTTATGTAATTGCTACATCTTGTGTTTGCTGAGATCCGATGAACCATGAGATTATGATTATTTTGTTTATGTCATATTGAGATGCTTCACTTATATCTTTAGAGAGTTTTAATATTGTCTTACAATGCTCTCCGGTGTGTATGATTTCCTTGGCCAATTTGTTGTATGCACCTCCAAGAGAGGGTTTATATGCTAAATAGTGGTTTAATGCCTCCTTTAACCCGTGACCAAGTGACATAGACGTGTGGGAAGAGGATGTTTTGTTGCCACTAGGAAGGAAACAGTGGTGTTCTTGTCTACGGATGGGAATTATTGCTAACATTACGTATGGTTCTTAATGCATTTGTCTGTTGCACATAAGCAATCACCTCGTTGCTGCGACTTAATACCAGCTAGATTTTCTGAATAGCTGTCTCAAGGTGGACTTTTAGTAATAGATGTTGTCGGATGGCGGTCTATGTATCTTGACGTAATGCTTACAATATTAGAACCCGTGAACTATATCTCATCATAATAGTATCGTTATATGTTCATAGTTTCAATTGTCCGGCTATAATTTGTTTAACCATCATGTTTACTGTTCTTAGGAGAGACACCACTAGTGAAACTACGGTACCTGATACGTCTCAAACGTATCTATAATTTTCATACTCCATCCTTGTTTTCTACATGTTTTATCTATGTTTTTCTATATTTTTTATCATTTATTGGACTAACCTATTAATCCAATGCCCAGTGCCAGTTTCTATTTATTCTGTCTGTATATTGTAGAAAAGGGCAAAAAATGAAAGTTCTCGGAATGACCTGGAAATTTTTGAGAAATTTTTATTCACTGGAAGACTCCAAAAAACAGAAGGAGAGCCCTAGGTGGGCCCCACAGCAACAAGGGGGTACCAGGCGCGGCCTACCCTCACCCGTGCCTGGGGGGTCACCTCAGGCACCGCCTTGCATCGCCTCTTACCCCCATAAATACCCCCCTTGATCTAAAAACATCGCACACTGGAGGATTTTTTTTCCAGAAACATGTTCGAGCTCCGCCGCCATCCAAAAACCTAATTCTGGGGACAGAAGTCTCTGTTCTGGCACTCTGCTAGGACGGGAAAGTTACTCCAAAGTCATCTTCATCGACGTTGCTACCTCCCACGATGATGCGGGGGTAGTCCATCCGCGGGGCTGAGGACTCGTGCTAGTAACTATGTGGCTATCTCTCTCCCATGCTGTTATCTTGATGTGATCATGAGCCATGTTATTATAGCTTAATTCTATGATGTTTCCCCTTTGCTATGTAATGGATATGATGTGCTCAATTGGTTTTATATAGTTTAATCTTCCGATGTTACGTTTGTCCCATGGTGCCACGGTGACAGTGCGGGTGTCGTGTGTGACTCTATGGATCATGAATTAGAGGGATACTTATCATGAACTTGTTCTTATTTTGTTGGATTGAATTATGCTATCATGAGGTTCTTGATTCTTGTGTTTAGTATAATCTATATAGTGCCAAGGTGATAGTGTAGTGATGTGGATGTATTAGAACGAGACTATTCAAGAGATAGGTTGTGGTTTTTCTTAGTATTATCTTTTGATGCTCAAATGACAGGTTTGGGGTCTTCGTAGATGTGGAATGTGAACTTTAAGGTGTTCTTGTGTATACCTACGCGATTCTCATCCTATTTGGTCCATTAGGAGCGATTTCCGAGTAACGTCCATCATGCATAGTGTTAGAGTAAATATCATGTGTTTAATTATGTTAATATTATTGAGAGCTACCACAAGTGAAAGTATGATCCCTAGGCTTTGTTTACTACCATTTCTACACCATTTACTTTCATTTTTGCTACATGTTACCTTGTTGTCGTTATTATTTCAGATTACACAAATCATCTCTTTCACTCCATATTACACAACTACCACCGTATCTTCGCTGAACCAGTGCATCTATACAATCACCATTGTATTAGGTGTGTTGAGGAGGCAACGAAATCATCCCGTCAACAACTTATTTTCTGGCATCTTTTGTTATTAATATATTTTGTTAAGTGCTTCTCAGGTGTGGATGAATTGACAACTCAGCTGCTAAGGCTTATAAGTATTTAGGTCTGAATTGACAACTTATTGGCTCTCCTTGTGTCGAATCAATAAATTGGGTTACACTTACCCTTGAAGACTATTGCGATCCCCTAAACTTGTGGGTTATCAGCCCCCGGTCCTATTTTCCTCATTGATTACAACCTCGTTTACTTTCTTTTCATCATCACTTGCTCGCTGTTCCATTTTCATATAATCATATTCAACCATTCGATACAATTAATTCTCTGGTTTTCGGCAAGACGGGAAGATTGAGAACCTTCTCGGAAAGTTGGGAGCAAGAGATAGTTTGGGTTTGTGTGCAGGCCCACGCTTGTTGAAGCGCCATATAGCAAGCAGCCTACTGAGAGAATTTCAAAGTTCTACTAGATTTGTCACCCTCGTTCCTTAACTGGGGGAAATTTTCTAGTGGACTACATCATACCTTCCTCCCGCGAGTCTCCCAACGGAAGTGTGATTTCACGCCAACAAGCACATAATTTTTGGTGCCGTTACCGGGGGCTTCAAGCTTTAAGCTAGGAGAGTTAGACACTTCCACTTTCTCTTTTTTTAATTCTTACTTAGTTTACTTTTAGTTAACTTTCTTTTCCTTATATAAAAAATCCAAAAAAATAGTTTTTTAGTTTCTAGTCTTTTACTTGCTTTGTTAGTTTGCTTTTATCTTTGTTTTATTAGCATGTCCAGCTCTACTCCTTTTGTTTTGTCACCTGAATCTGAGGTCCTCACCTTCGAACAAAGAGGTGGGGAGAATCTGAAATATGCTTGGGAAAGAATTTCTATTGCTCATAAAAAATACAACCTGTGCTATCCTTGAATATATTACTTAGATACTTTTACCTTGGTCTCTTTGCCGGTGCAAGCATGATTTAGACCTGATTGTAGGAGGAAACTTTTTAAAATGTGAGGACATGGAAGCTCTTAATGCTATAAATGGGTTAGTAAGTTTTTTGATGGAAGATATTGGTATGAGTACTATAAATGATAAACTAGATAAAATTGTGAATAAAATGGATGATTTATGCTTGAAGGAAATATAAAGACCTCTACAAGACGGGAAATTCCTCACTGAATTAGAGAATGATTGGGAACTATATATAAAAATTTGGATTGACAATCAAAGCTTTATTGCTTATTTTGATATTGGTTCCATGATATCTACTATGCCTAAAATGGTATGTGACCCCTTGAAATAAGAAAGCATGATTGATTACCCACTTTATCACCCACATGCTAATGGTGATATTTCTAAGATTGTGGGATTATTTAAAGATATCCGGGTTTTATTCGTAATAGAGTTACCATTGTGGATTTCATGATTATGGAAAAAGGCGGCCAAGGGAACATAGTGCTAGGAAGATCTTTTCTAAAAGTTGTGGGATGCATAACAAATGTTAGATTTGTTTTCATAGACTTTTATGCTCCTATTAGGGGTAAATTTGCTTTGCCTAAATGAATTAAGAATGTTCTTATTGAAAATACAATGATCTTGATGTTGGATTTAAAGGAGAAAAATATTTGATTCCTGCTTTATGCCTAGCTAAAAGGCGTTAAAGAAAAGCGTTTGTGGGAGGCAACCCACCTTGTTTTCTTTATGTTTTCCTTTTGTTTTATTTGATTCTTGGAATTTTTTACCATTGTAACAACCTCTTCTTATACTTTTTATTTTTTTTTGTGTGCCAAGAGTATCCTCTATTTAAAAGGAAGTGCAATTTGCTATTTTCTGTCCAGATTTTTATGCTTCACCAAAAAATTCGGATCTCCCGGACAGAGTGCGAGAAAATTATGAAGCAAAATAGGAAGCTGCCCTCGGTTGTTAGCTAACTTTCATTACTTGACCAGTTTTTTTATTTGAGCTACAAAATTGCCTCTGAAAAATTCATCTTTACAGTTAGTTCTGTTTTGACAGATTTCTGCCTTTGTTTGCATTTGGCTCTTAATAATTTTATTTTTATGTTTTCTTAAGGGGGAGAGATTTAAAAGAAGTTGTGACAGTAGCTAATGTTTAAATTGAGTGTTTTTCTTGTGTAAAAACTGAACCAAGTGGATTTATTTATTTGTTGTGATAACCCCGCTAATGAAGATTGTGCGAAGTTTTGTGTGGAGGAAAATTTCAAGTGTAAGAAGAGGAGGATGATATGAGAAGATGAAGGATGGATAAAATATCAAGCTTGGGGATGACCATAGCACCCCTAAGAAATATCCAATAATTACAAGCATCAAAGCTTGGGATGCCCAAGGCATCCACTTCTTCATCAACAAAATTATCAGGTCATCTTTGAGGACAGTATATTTTTATTGCTTCACATACTATGTGTTATTCTTCGAGCGTCATTTTATTTTGCTTTCAGTTTTTTTTTTCTGATCATAAATGGTTGGATACTAGCATTCTTTGTTGGAGAGAATCACATTCCAATATATTGTTTAGAACACTCTAGTTTTCGCATTATTGCTTTGTGACTGTTCAGTTTTTGCTACTGATGTTTTTTAGTTCTTGTTTTCTTTACTTATTTTATTTAGAGCTTGTTAGCTTTCTATATTTATATATGATTAGCTCTCTGATATTTATTGAATACTTGTTAAGAGAGTTGTTTCAAATAAGTTGATTGGTGTTGGTCAGGACACAAATATTTCATGTCTATTGTGGTGCAAAGGAAGCTTGTTTAGACTGTGACTAGGCTTTCACATGTCATATTAGATATTATTTTAATCGTGTGCTTAATAATTTATGATGCATCATGACTAGTCTTCAATACCGAGTGTGCTTAATGTGCTATTGAAATTAATTCTTGTGTTGTTCTTCATCACAATGAAGCGTGTTATTGTCACTACTAGGAAAATGAGTTTTAACAACCAAAATTGTAGTCGTTAAAAGTAAGATTTTGGTCGTTAAAAGTCATCAACGACCATAATCAGGTGGTCGTTAGTTGTCGTTATAGGCTCTGTCGTTAAAAGTATAACGACCACAAAGTTTTTTTGGTCGTTACTTTTGTAACGACCGTACAGAGTGTCGTCGTTAATCGTGAGACAACAACAACCACAATTTTCCTATTAACGACAACATTTGTTGTCGCTAATAATGTTGTCATGGTCATCAAACTATCATTAACGACCACCATTTTATGGCAGAAGAAATCGTCCAGCCACCCCGTAGATTCATGAACTACTGCTTTTTTGTGGAATGCGAAATTTCAATACAACTACAGTAAACTTCCAAGAAACAAGTTGAAGAAGAGACGACCTCTTTTTATTAATCGAAATCATTTAGACTGTGAAAATCACCACATATTATTCTGTTATTAAAATACAATTGAACAAGTATGAACCAAAAGATCTATATATTATCTTTAACCGCGAATCGACACAATAGAAAATAATTTTTTTATTAATATGAAGTCGAGGGACGCCAATAGAAGTGCTGCTGTTTGAATCCATATCAATCTTCGTCAATTCATCACCCATCATCAACATTGTACTCATTGTGCTTCTGCATAGTATGACGGACTAGGACGCCTAAAAAAACATGAATCACATAAGACTTCGTACATACAGAGAAAGTGGCACAATGTACAATAACGCATATAATAATTGTGTTAAAATAGATTACTTGATCATCATGGGTTCCATGTGGAATGTGACTTGAAGATCCGGTAGACATAAGCCTCTTTTTTTTGGTAGTCTGAATGGAGCATCAACTAATGCATTCCAGTCGCGCGTACCACTCTTTGAAGTTGCTGCATGTGCAAGGCCACGATTAACATGAACTTCACTTTCCATGTTGTCAGTACCTGTTAATTCATCTACACCATTTGTGATGCTTGAGATAATATAACGAATGAAGTAAGCAGGGTGGATAGATGAAGGATTTGTTTTGTTATCATACCATCACTTTTGTCATTTCCTATGTCATCATCATCACTGGCGCCGCCTTCATTATTCATGGCTGAAATAATTAGGTGTAACTTAAGGTAATATTGAAAAAACAAATCTGTGTACATAACAAGCTAGTTAGAATACAGACTTTAAGAGCTATCCCCATGCCATATCTTACTAAACCAGCTCTGTGTTTCATCTTCCAATGCTTCACTCCCATCTACAAAAATAAGTAACTAATTTATATCACCCAGTATGAAGTATTAAGTACTCGTCTGTATGGTGAACAATATGGCTTGAATAATACTAATTAGTTTCTAATAGTACCTTTTTCCGCTGTGTCGTAATCTTCTTCTTGTTGCTGATCTTCCATACCAGGTGCATGTATAGCCATATTTCTGTTGAAATGTACATCTTCACTAGATTGGCTTGCGATGATCCGGCTATAAAATCCTGCCAAGGTCCGCCTAGCAACACTTTGGTGTACCAGTCCAGACCTCTTCAGCTGGGAGTTGCTCCTTTAACGAGCAGAGGTCGTTAAGTTCCCATACCTGTGATTAGTCATCTTGATAACCTACACAAATAGCATTAGTGTGAAACGTGAAGTGTACACAAAGGCTGCTTAAATATATCAATAAATAAATAATACCATAACGTTGATGTACTGGAATGAATGCTATAGATATTTATTGATTGAAAGAAACAAAAATAGCTATGCGACAATACTACTACTTGTCTTGCTGTTTATTCATGAGGTGTAAGCTAAACTATAAATGAAATGGATTTCTACAGACTATCACTTTAATAGACTAGTGGAATCATGATGTTCTCTTTCTACGCAGTGTTCACATTGTAGAATTTTCGATCAAGTCATCTGCGTCGCCATTGTCAGGCTCAGGTTCAGAGGTTTCATCATCTGACTCTCCAGGTGACACTTTATAAGCATGGCGTGAAGGATTTTTCACCACTGTGTACCATCCTTTTACAAGATTGTCCTTGGCAAAAAACACTTGAGAAACTAGGCTAATAATTTCCTCATCAACTTCACTTTCCCATTCGTTTTGAGGTTCGCCGGAGACTTCACCATGATGGTACCAAAATGTATAGTTTCTAAGAATTCCATATATTTTGAGATGAGAAGAAACCAGTTGACGAGATAGAGAGTAAGTATTGCATAATTTGACACATGGACATCGAATTTCATTCTCCCGCCGGTGTGGCTGAACGCGTAATCAAGGAATTTATCTACCCCTTCTAAGTATTCATTATCTAATCTCTCATCAACTAGACTCATCCATGACTTGCTCGGAGCCATGTCATATATAGTATCGTTCTAGTATATAATTACGTACCCTGCATTTATGTTTCTCAGTGTAAGGGATAGCAGCAGATTTAAAATAACACAGATTACGGAAAAGATACTAGATGAATGGATTGTTGAACATGCATCAGGAATTCGTAAATCAACATAAATCAAACGAAATTGGTAAACTGCTGCTTGGCTCGTTAGTAGAGAAGGGTATGGAAGCAGTAAAACGTATCAGACCAAACAGTTGTACCAATCTACCTGTAGCGGCGTTTCCGGCGACCGGTGAGGTGCATCACGGGGGCGCCGGGTCGGTGGGAGGTGGCGACCGGCGAGGTGCTGCACGGGCGCGCCAGGTAGGTAGGAGGTGGCGAACGGCAAGGTGCAGCACGGCCACGTGTGGTCTGTGGGCGGTGGCGACCGGCGAGGTGCGGCCTGGTCGCGTGTGGTCTCTGGGCGGTGGCGACCGGCGAGGTGCAGCAGGGGCGCTCCGATTCAGTAGGCGGTGGCGGCCAGCGAGTTGCAGCACGAGCGCCTCCTCTGCTTGGTAGAAGTGGCAATGGATGGTCGGGGGACTTTGTTCAATCTAAGGAGAAAACAACGGAACGACGGAGGCGCCGAGGACTACATAGTGCAGGAGAGATAAAATAGGGGAAGGGAGATGCGATCTAAAAGTTGTTAGGCAAAGATAATCTTGATAGTTATTTCGATAGTCCCGCTTTTTTTAACCACACACCTAATCAGAAATAACGACGGCTCCTTAGCTTGGGCTAGCGACGGGCACTCTCGGCGGTTGTTAAAATTATTCCGTTAGGTATTCCTACCTCGGAGACTTGCCCAGGTTTTTAACGACCAAAAGTTTTTCATCTCTTGTCGTTAATGATGTATTTTCTAATAGTGTGTGGTATTCTCCTTTGAAGATTTATTTGGATTTACTTGTCACATGCTCACACCATGTTATGACTATAAACAAAGACACCTTTAGCCTTGATGATCTTTTATTTTTAGACTCGTAATATCACTTTATGCTTTGATCAATGATGTTTTGACGCTATGCATGATTATGGCCTTTATTGCTCTCTTACTTGCACTACTAGGGAAAAGCTTACCCGTGACGCACCAATTTTCTTATCCGTGACGCACCTGGGCGCGTCACGGCTATCACGCCGCGCCTATGGGTTTAGCCGTGACGCACCTAGCTGGTGCGCCGCGTCTATTTATACCCGTGACGCACGGGCGTGGTGCGCCGCGGCTACTGCTAGGCGCGTCACGCCTAACCTCTCAGGTGCGTCACGAGTACCCTTTTTGGTGCGTCACGGCTATACTATGCTGTATTTTTTTTAAAATAAGCAGTATCGTATTTATACAGGTATATACAGCTCAAATACAGAAGAATATCAGTAGACAAAATACATAAGAATATCAGTAGCTCAAATACAGGTATGCAATTGACAGCAAAATGACAGAATAAAGTTTCATAGCAGAAATATTCTCGAACAATAGTCTCGATCATCACCACATAGTTCAACAAATATTACATAGTCTCGAAAACAACCATACTACTAATAAAGCCAGGAGTTAGTCTCGAAAACAACCATATTACATAGTCTCGATCATCACCACATAGTTCATCTATCTAGCAGGCGCTGATGTAGTCGATGACCATCATCATGTCCAAGTTGGGGATGTCACTATTCCTCATGGTGATCAGAATAGCTTGGCCAGCCTCCATACCAACTCTTGCGGAATGGAACTGCCTCCATGCTTGAGAGTTGAGGATGATGAGCAGCATTATCCCTGGTGATCGGAACTGCGGTGACATTTCCTGATTCTCCACGACGTACTCCAATGGTACCTTTATGCTCCATGCCAGCACTGTCCGCTACCGCCATAGGTATTTTCTAGAACACACAATTCCAAGAAAGAATAAAATCACAATGTCACATACCGGCCACATTATAACATAAGCAACTATAGGAATAAGAAAGTGTTAAGAAACATACCATGACATGTCCATTGGAGATATTAGTGTTGGTGATGCGATGCACGAAAGGGACCCCGTTGTAGCTATCTATCTGGGCTAGTTTCTGTAGGACACGGTCCTTATCAAGCTCGCTAAGATTGGCTCTTTGAGCAACCACCACATGTTTCCATGGGTCCTCCTCGTCCATATAATCCTCCTCACTTTCCTCCTCACTCCCGCCATCCACCTGTATACTCTCGCTATCCTCGCTCGCAATCTCGCCCATATACAGAAGTACGATACGAGGTTGCGGTCCTGCCATAGAGAAGTGAAAGAGATCACCTCCGCTTAAATTATAGGTGGCGATGATAGACACCAATTGTTCCCCGTAGAAGTAGGTCTTCTTTCTTTCTACACTCGAATTTTGTAAGTGGTCCCGTGAACATCGAAATCCACGATATTGCCTACTAACTCGTTGAACTCTTCCCGAATATTGCATGGTACAATCTAAAAAAGAAATATAAAAGAATCTTTTGTTAAGAAACATACCAATCTAAGCTGGATAGTAAAACGAAAGAACACAAATTGCAAGTTAACATAAAAAGAATCGTTTGTTAATTACCAAAGAATCAAGGTGACCGTCTTTCAGCTCAATCATAAAAGAAGACCCAGTGAATTGTCCTTGGGCACATAGGGACCGACATACTTTGCAAGCCATGTTCTATTAAATTAAGAAAGTAGACATAGAGGTTAGAGCGATACAAGAGACAAGCTATCTGCTAACCAACACAGTGAACTATGCCTTACAGAAAATAATAAGTAGATAAGACAGTGCAGAATGCAAGACCAATCAAACTTAGCAGGTGATACTAGAATGTTTCATCCTTCTGCAGTAGTCTAAAACTAAATTCACTATGAAAATAATCAGATCTTTGCACATATTAATCAGATCTTTGCATTGCACAAGTGCATCCAATCACACTCTTAAACAATTTGCTAAACAGTAGTTATTCAGAGCACGGCTACATGACATGCATCATAACCAGAAATTAGACGAACCAACAAATGCATCCATCAACTAGCAATAGCACAATTCCACGTGCCCCAAATGTATGTACACACAATGCTCCTTCTATAGCACATCTATGTGGTCTATGGACAAGAGCACTTGGTACCATTCATTAATCTAAATATCTTGTCATATGGAACAAAGAAGATCATTCACGGACGAAATGTGATCAGGAAGCAAGTACTATATTTGATCACTAGTGTCGACCTTCTTGATTCGGAGTATGTAGCAGCAATACTCATTTGGTGTCTATCACAGTTTTTTTCTTCTTTTGGCGAGTATGTTTAGAGAAATGCACACTACTCCAAACACATTAAACAAGAAAACAAATTCATTCCACATTTGCTGGTACATCCACATTCATTCTAGAGGAAACATCATACACATGAAGCAACATCAAATGACTCGAAGAGATTAGTCAAAAAAGGTTCATAATTGGTGGTAACATATTAAACAGTTAAACATAATTGGTGGTATCCAGATCACACTCCATACTTGGTTAGTATCAATTCAAAAAAGATGAAAGAGTTGTAAATATGCAGCTCTAATGTGACCAAAATTAACAATAAAATTAAGGGAACACGGACTTGGAAGCAAAACAAGGAAAAAAGTGAATCCAGTTACTCCGGTTCGAATTGATGTGTAGATCTAGTTATATACTCCTTGTTCTAGAAATACTCCATGGTAATCTAGATGATCCAATATACAGCAGGGAAGTAGTACTCCTTGATGTATATCAATAGAAAATTTCAGTTATCTTATACTCCTACGAAAATTTCTACTCTAGGTTCTAGATTTATTATCATCAGAAGCAAGCGAGAAATATCCCAAGCAATATTATCATCCAGCAAGCAATAAATATTTCAGTTTCTAGCAACATTATTTCTAGAAATATTTTCAATTTGTTCGGTATTTTGATTTCTAGCAATATGTTTAGACAAGAAATACATATCCAGACAAGCATTAGAGTGGAGTACTGATCATCTGTCACTTTTGTAGACAAATCCTTATATGAAGCTGCCATTGTTGATTTCTTAGCTTTCGGTGCTTCTCCTTGGGTTTTGATCAAATTTGACTTACCCTGTAGGTGGAAGGCGTCGAGCGGGTCGATGCAGACGGCCGGCGGCGCGGCGCTCCTCCTCCTCCCTCGCTGCACCTCCTAAGCCGTGGTCGATGCATACGGGCTCCTCCTCCTCCCTCGCTGCTCCTCCTCCTCCCTCGCTGTGCTCCTCCTCCTCCCTCGCTGCTCCTCCTCCTCCCTCGATGCAGACGGCCGGGCGGCAGACGGCGCGGTGCTCCTCCTCCCTCGATGCAGACGGCGTGGTGCTACTCCTCCTCCCTCGATGCAGACGGGCTAGGTGGAGTCTACGGTGGCGAGCGAGGGCGGCGGTGGAGACTGGAGGCAGCGAGCGAGAGCTAGGGCGAAGGGGAATGGATCCAGATCGAAGGAAAAACGGCCGTGCCTGCTGGTCTCCGTATATACTAGCTATAGTCGTGACGCACCACGGGCAGGTGCGCCGCGCCTATCTCACATAGCCGTGACGCAGCAGCGGCTCGGTGCGTCGCGGGTATGCCTCGGAGGCTCGCCACCCCGGCCCCACACATAGGCGCGACGAGCCATCTGTTTGGTGCGCCGCGGGTAAGGCTATAGGCGCGACGCACCAAACCTTGGTGCGCCACGGCTATTAGGCGTGACGCGCCGTATTGCTGGTGCGTCACGGGTATCATCACTCCTATAGTTGTTTTCCTAGTAGTGTTGGTCACTCCTAGTCTGTTGCTAGCCTTCACTTGTACTAAGTATGAGCTCTACTCATGCATCCAACTCTCCTGAACCAAAGTTATTACAATGTGTACACCATACCTACCCATACATGGTATCTTATAGCCATTCCAAGTAAATAGCTCGTGTGCTATCTTTAAAACTATCAAAATTATTAAACCTTGTTTTGTGTTCCTGTTTTAGCTCACGAGGAAGTATTAAATGCTTATTATTTCTTCATGTTGGATGGCTTCACCTCTTGACTTTCATGAATATTGTGATTGTCCCTAATACTGAAAAAAGAGCTAGCAAACGGGTGCCCAGCCCACAAAAGATAAATACCACAATAACAATTAATCTCCTCACACTTTGTTCCCGAGAAATCAATTCAAACATGGCTTATATAAACAAGGAGAAGAGGAATGATATAATTCCTCAATGGGAGCCGCTCTTAGAAGTTATTTGACATGAAAGATGCTAAAACATTTAATAGCATTCGTTGACATAGACATACACCTCTCTTAAAATTTTATTTTCAATATGCTATATTTTATACAATAAAAAGCTCTAGCACATGAGTGATCCCTGCTTCCCTCTGCGGAGGGCCTTTATTTTAGATATAGGATGAGTCTTCACCTTCTTACTTTATGCACTAATTAAGAGAGCATAGTTGTCATTCTGGGTATAATGTGCATAGTCTCAACATTTATTATTGATTTGAATATCATTATTGTATTGCTTGTTGATGGTGCAGATCTTGCACTCGTTGGGATACCCCAAGAGGAGGGTGTGACAAGCACAACGGTAGGAGTTTTCCCCTTAGTTAAGAACCAAGGTTATAAATCCAGTAGGAGAAATAGGATCTTCGAAAGGTTGATGCCACTGACGGTGGTGATGGCGCTTCACCGGTGTCAGCAACAACGTGGAACCTGCACACAACACAACCAAAATACTTTGTCCCAACGGTACAGTGAGGTTGTGAATCTCATCGGTCTTGCTAAAAACAAAGATTAGACGTATAGTGTGGAAAATGATGTATGCTTGCAGTAAGTAAAGAAAGCAGGAAATTGTTGTGGTTTGGTTAACAGTGTGGAAAATGGACCGGGGTTCATAGGTTCACTAGTGGTGTCTCTCCATAAATATAACATGCTGGGTGAACAAATTATAGCTGGGAAATTGACAAATAAAGGTTGCACCATAGTGCACAATATAACATGATGATTACTATGATATTTAGTGCGGGCATTACAACAATATACATAGACCGAAATCCATCTGCATCTATGACTAATAATCCACCCTCAGGTTATCATCCGAACCCCCTTAGGTATTAAGTTGCAAGCAACAGATAATTCCATTAAACAAAGTGTGCAATGTAAGCAATGATTATGCACGCGGGCACTCTCACCGCAGTTTTCTCCCTAATGGAATCAACACATCTTCCCCCTTCAAATTTCTGTCACTCGAGCAAGGTGGTGAGGAGGCATGAACCCACTATCAAGCATAAATACTCCCTCTTGGAGTCACTAGCAACTACTTGGCCAGAGCAACCACTAGCAACGGAAATCATGCAAGATCACAAATAACATATGCAAACAAGACGATAATCAACTTGGCATAAGGTCAATATTCATCGGATCCGAGCAAACACAACATATAGAATTACATAAGATCAATCTCGATCATGATAGGCAGCTCACAAGATCTAAACATGGAGGCATATGAGGAGAAGACAACCATCTAGCAAACTCGTAGTCCAAGGATGAACTACTCACGGATCACTTCGGAGGCAGGCATGGTGATGTAGAAGCCTCCGGTGACGATCTCATCTCTGGTAGGGTGCCGGAAACAGCTTCAGAACCCCCCCTGATCTAGGGTTGATGGTGACGGCGGCTGCAGAACTTTTCGGGGATTTTTTATCAGGTGCTTAGGGTTTTCCATCCGGGGGGATTAAATAGGCGAAAGGGAAAAGGCGGTGGAGCTCCCTGGCCGCGCCACCCTATGGTGTGGCCCCTGGTGCCCGTCTTCGACTCTTCCTCGGTGTTCTGGATGCTTCTGGGTAAAATAGGCACTTCGGGCTTTGTGGGGTCCAATTCGGAGAATGTTTCCAGAACAACTTTTCTGAAACCAAAAACAACAGAAAACAGGGAACTGACACTTGGCATCTTGTTAATAGGTTAGTCCCGGAAAACGTATAAAAATACTATAAATAAGGGAGAAAACAAGTAACAATTGACATAATATGATCATGGAGCATCAGAAATTTTATATACGTTGGAGACGTATGATACATCGAAAACGTATCTCCTTTTCCGAACACTTTTCTTATTGTTTTCCTCTAAACTTGTGTGTTTTGGATACAACTAACACGAAATAACAATGTTTTCAGCAGAATTACCATGGTGTCTTGTTTTTGTGCAGAAAAATCAACTTTCGGGAAAATGTCCAGAAAAGAGCCCATTGATGTTTTCACCACGGATGACCCTGGGAGCCAGAAGGGGGCCAAGAGAGGGGCCACAAGGTTCGTCATATTTAGGGCTGGAATTAAAACTCAAAACTCGCGAGTTAAACGAGTAGCTCGCAACTCGACTCGGCTCGGCTCGAACTCGTTGTCCAACGAGCCGAGTCGAGTTTTCATTTTCGACAGTAAACGAGTTCAAGCTAAACGAGCCGAGTTTACGAGTACTCGTTTAGCTCGTTTAACTCGGTAAAAAGAGTTTCTAATGATATTTTTATATATGTGAATTTTTTTTTACTGATTATTGTAGTTTATTTACTACAAATTATTTTATGGTGACATATTTTCATCGATCATTGTGATGATTTTATTATACATGCCCCAAATAATAAAAATAATTATATATATAATATATAATGTCGACTTTTATAATTTTACTAAATAAATAAAAAGTTAAACGAGTAGCTCGCGAGCTACTCGCGAGTTCACCGAGCCGAGCCGAGTTTTGATTTTGGACTCGTTTGTTGAACGAGTCGATCCGAGCTCGACTCGTCACTTGACCGAGCTTGAGCGAGTCGAGCCGAGCTGACTCGGCTCGACTCGAATTCCAGCCCTAGTCATATTCCATAGAAACACAACAGAGAGCCACCGCCGTCGCGAACCTCAATTCAGGGATCAAAAGTTCCTGTTCTGGCACCCTGCCGGGACGGGGAAGTGGAGGAGATCATCGCCATCGTCATCACCAACACCTCTCCATCGACCATCCGTGTTTCCCCCATCCATGTTTGAGTAATTCCCCGCTGTAGGCTGAAGGGGATGGTAGGGATTGGATGAGATCGTTCATGTAATAATGCCGTGATTGTTAGGGCGTAGTGCCTAGTGTCCTCTATTAGTACTATTGACATTATTGCAACTTGTTATGCTTAATGCTTGCCACTTTCGGCTCGAGTGCCATGATCTCAGATCTGAACATGTTGTTGAATCACGATGATAATTATTGTTTCTTGATCATACCTGAAAGTTGTTTACACATATTGTTGTCCGAAACCCGAGGCCCCGAAGTGACAGAAATTGGGACAACCGGAGGGGATGGCTGCAATGTGAGAATCACATGTGTTCACAGAGTGTTAATGCTTTGCTCCGGTGTTCTATTAAAAGGAACACCTTAATTACAAGTAGTTCCCTTGAGGCCCCGCTGAAAATGGGCTGGTAGGACAAAAGATGTTGTGCAAGTTCTTATTGCGAGCACATACGACTATTTATGGAACATATTCCTATGGTTACTTAGTGCTTGGATGCTTTATCATATTTATCTACAATGCCCCTGACATGATCATTATTAGAAATTTCTTATCCATGCAACGCCCGTTCATCCATCCCTATGCCTACAGTATTTAATCCGCTGTTTACTTCAAACACTACTGCTGCTGCTGTTTTCATTCTACCGCTGTTATTATTTCACTACTGCTGCTACTGTAAAACTGTTACTACTGATAAACCACTACGAACAAAAGTACTTTCAGGTGCCGGTGAATCTACAACTCACTTGTTAAGGCTCACAAATATTCTTTGGCTCCCCTTGTGTCGAATCAATAAATTTGGGTTTTACTTCCCTCGAAGACTGTTGCGATCCCCTATACTTGTGGGTCATCAAGACTATTTTCTGGCGCCGTTGCCGAGGAGCATAGATTTATTTGCGAGCTCACCGGAGATTATTATTATCTACTGGTATCATTCATCATGGGTAAGAATCATGATGGAAATTTTTCTATATTACCATCCACTACAAGAAGAGGTACAACTCTGAACACCTCTCTTGCTCCTTATTCACCGTCTGTTATGAGTAAGCTGCTTACACCACCACATGCTACACATGCTACTTCTACTGAGTCTGAAAATGCTTCTGATACTTTTGATGATGCTTCTACTGTGCTTGATGAGAGTGGTTCTCTTGGTCCTTTCTTAGATGCTACTATTGCTAAAGCTAAAAATATTGCAAACACTGAAACTCCTGATAAAAATCATGTTACTCCTGCTTTTTCACCTGAGTTTAGAGAGAACCCTAGTGATGATTTAGATGATGCTTATATTTAACTGAGTGATGATCTTATTGATGAAATACATTCTATAAAAGATAAAGATGCTGCTATAAGTCTTACGGAAAGTCGTGCAGTTAAATATAAATTATCTCCTGATGCTAAGTTTGCCACTTCTCCTATTTATATTAGGGATAAGGATTATGATTTCTCTCTTGATATATCTTATATATCTATTGTTGAGAAAGAACCTTTTTGTGGAACTGAAAATGAACGTGCTATGAAACATATGAATGAGCTCTC
>JAPCYS010003880.1:0-138829 GCA_028641055.1 Alopecurus myosuroides
GGCCCAAGGAACCCTTGACAATGGTAGGGCCCACCTCCTTGCAAGATTCCCCCGTTACGTCAGATCCGGGAGTTTCGGGGTGTGAGCAGTCCTGGAACCCGCGAGAGAGAATCCGACGTCGGTGAGGCCCCAACAGAGAGAGTGATGGTTCTTTGGCACCCAACACCCATGATACACTCTAACACACATGGCATGGCAAAACATTGGTTTAGGTGGGATCCCGACGCTCCGGGTCCCCTCTCCGGAGATACCTAGCCCCGGTGTAGAAAAAGACGGAACCGGCGTCTAGCCCCTCTGCGTGAGCCGGAAGTGGGTAGCAAAGTGGAAACTAGTTGCTTGGTTGTGTCATGTTAGGCCCAAGGAACACCCTTGACAATGGTAGGGCCCACCTCCTTGCAAGATTCCCCCCGTTACGTCAGATCCGGGAGTTTCGGGTGTGTGCAGTCCTGGAACCGCGAGAGAGAATCCGACGTCGGTGAGGCCCCAACACAGAGAGTGATGGTATCTTTGGCACCCAACCCATGATACACTCTAAACACATGGCATGGCAAAAAATTGGTTTAGGTGGGATCCCGACGCTCGGGTCCCCTCTCCGGAGATACCCTAGCCCGGTGTAGAAAAAGACGGAACCGGCGTCTAGCCCCCTCTGCGTGAGCCGGAAGTGGGTAGCAAAGTGGAACTAGTTGCTTGTTGTGTCATGTTTAGGCCCAAGGAACACCCTTTGACAATGGTAGGGCCCACTCCTTGCAAGATTCCCCCGTTACGTCAGATCCGGGAGTTTCGGGGTGTGAGCAGTCCTGGAACCGCGAGAGAGAATCCGACGTCGGTGAGGCCCCAACACAGAGAGTGATGGTATCTTTGGCACCCAACACCATGATACACTCTAACACACATGGCATGGCAAAACATTGGTTTAGGTGGGATCCCGACGCTCCGGATCCCCTCCGGAGATACCCTAGCCCCGGTGTAGAAAAAGACGGAACCGGCGTCTAGCCCCTCTGCGTGAGCCGGAAGTGGGTAGCAAAGTGGAACTAGTTGCTTGGTTGTGTCATGTTAGGCCCAAGGAACACCTTGACAATGGTAGGGCCCACCTCCTTGCAAGATTCCCCCGTTACGTCAGATCCGGGAGTTTCGGGGTGTGAGCAGTCCTGGAACCGCGAGAGAGAATCCGACGTCGGTGAGGCCCCAACACAGAGAGAGTGATGGTATCTTTGGCACCCAACACCCATGTGACACTCTAACACACATGGCATGGCAAAACATTGGTTTAGGTGGGATCCCGACGCTCCGGGTCCCCTCTCCGGAGATACCCTAGCCCCGGTGTAGAAAAGACGGAACCGGCGTCAGCCCCTCTGCGTGAGCCGGAAGTGGGTAGCAAAGTGGAACTAGTTGCTTGGTTGTGTCATGTTAGGCCCAAGGAACACCCTTGACAATGGTAGGGCCCACCTCCTTGCAAGATTCCCCCCGTTACGTCAGATCCGGGAGTTTCGGGGGTGAGCAGTCCTGGAACCGCGAGAGAGAATCCGACGTCGGTGAGGCCCCAACACAGAGAGTGATGGTATCTTTGGCACCCAACACCCATGTGACACTCTAACACACATGGCATGGCAAAACATTGGTTTAGGTGGGATCCCGACGCTCCGGGTCCCCTCTCGGAGATACCCTAGCCCCGGTGTAGAAAAAGACGGAACCGGCGTCTAGCCCCCTCTGCTGAGCCGGAAGTGGGTAGCAAGTGGAACTAGTTGCTTGGTTGTGTCATTAGGCCAAGGAACACCCTTGACAATGGTAGGGCCCACCTCCTTGCAAGATTCCCCCGTTACGTCAGATCCGGGAGTTTCGGGGTGTGAGCAGTCCTGGAACCCGCGAGAGAGAATCCGACGTCGGTGAGGCCCCACACAGAGAGTGATGGTATCTTTGGCACCCAACACCCATGATACACTCTAACACACATGGCATGGCAAAATTGGTTTAGGTGGGATCCCGACGCTCCGGGTCCCCTCTCCGGAGATACCCTAGCCCCGGTGTAGAAAAGACGGAACCGGCGTCCAGCCCCCTCTGCTGAGCGGAAGTGGGTAGCAAAGTGGAACTAGTTGCTTGGTTGTGTCATGTTAGGCCCAAGGAACACCCTTGACAATGGTAGGGCCCACCTCCTTGCAAGATTCCCCCGTTACGTCAGATCCGGGAGTTTCGGGGTGTGAGCAGTCCTGGAACCCGCGAGAGAGAATCCGACGTCGGTGAGGCCCCAACACAGAGAGTGATGGTATCTTTGGCACCCAACACCCATGTGACACTCTAACACACATGGCATGGCAAAACATTGGTTTAGGTGGGATCCCGACGCTCGGGTCCCCTCTCCGGAGATACCCTAGCCCCGGTGTAGAAAAAGACGGAACCGGCGTCTAGCCCTCTGCGTGAGCCGGAAGTGGGTAGCAAAGTGGAACTAGTTGCTTGGTTGTGTCATGTTAGGCCAAGGAACACCCTTGACAATGGTAGGGCCCACCTCCTTGCAAGATTCCCCCCGTTACGTCAGATCCGGGAGTTTCGGGTGTGAGCAGTCCTGGAACGAGAGAGAATCCGACGTCGGTGAGGCCCCAACACAGAGAGTGATGGTATCTTTGGCACCCAACACCCATGACACTCTAACACACATGGCATGGCAAAACATTGGTTTAGGTGGGATCCCGACGCTCCGGGTCCCCTCTCCGGAGATACCCTAGCCCCGGTGTAGAAAAAGACGGAACCGGCGTCTAGCCCCTCTGCGTGAGCCGGAAGTGGGTAGCAAAGTGGAACTAGTTGCTTGGTTGTGTCATGTTAGGCCCAAGGAACACCCTTGAAATGGTAGGGCCCACCTCCTTGCAAGATTCCCCCCGTTACGTCAGATCCGGGAGTTTGGGGTGTGAGCAGTCCTGGAACCCGCGAGAGAGAATCCGACGTCGGTGAGGCCCCAACACAGAGAGTGATGGTATCTTTGGCACCCAACACCCATGTGACACTCTAACACACATGCATGGCAAAACATTGGTTAGGTGGGATCCCGACGCCGGATCCCCTCCCGGAGATACCCTAGCCCCGGTGTAGAAAAAGACGGAACCGGCGTCCCCCCTCTGCGTGAGCCGGAAGTGGGTAGCAAAGTGGAATAGTTGCTTGGTTGTGTCATGTTAGGCCCAAGGAACACCCTTACAATGGTAGGGCCCACCTCCTTGCAAGATTCCCCCGTTACGTCAGATCCGGGAGTTTCGGGGTGTGAGCAGTCCTGGAACCCGCGAGAGAGAATCCGACGTCGGTGAGGCCCCAACACAGAGAGTGATGGTATCTTTGGAACCCAACACCCATGTACACTCTAACACACATGGCATGGCAAAACATTGGTTTAGGTGGGATCCGACGCTCCGGGTCCCCTCTCCGGAGATACCCTAGCCCCGGTGTAGAAAAAGACGGAACCGGCGTCCAGCCCCCTCTGCGTGAGCCGGAAGTGGGTAGCAAAGTGGAACTAGTTGCTTGGTTGTGTCATGTTAGGCCCAAGGAACACCCTTGACAATGGTAGGGCCCACCTCCTTGCAAGATTCCCCCGTTACGTCAGATCCGGGAGTTTCGGGGTGTGAGCAGTCCTGGAACCCGCGAGAGAGAATCCGACGTCGGTGAGGCCCCAACACAGAGAGTGATGGTATCTTTGGCACCCAACACCCATGTACACTCTAACACACATGGCATGGCAAAACATTGGTTTTGGTGGGATCCCGACGCTCCGGGCCCTCCCGGAGATACCCTAGCCCCGGTGTAGAAAAAGACGGAACCGGCGTCTAGCCCCTCTGCGTGAGCCGGAAGTGGGTAGAAAGTGGAACTAGTTGCTTGGTTGTGTCATGTTAGGCCCAAGGAACACCCTTTGACAATGGTAGGGCCCACCTCCTTGCAAGATTCCCCGTTACGTCAGATCCGGGAGTTTCGGGGTGTGAGCAGTCCTGGAACCCGCGAGAGAGAATCCGACGTCGGTGAGGCCCCAACACAGAGAGTGATGGTATCTTTGGCACCCAACACCCATGTACACTCTAACACACATGGCATGGCAAAACATTGGTTTAGGTGGGATCCGACGCTCCGGGTCCCCTCTCCGGAGATACCCTAGCCCCGGTGTAGAAAAAGACGGAACCGCGTAGCCCCTCTGCGTGAGCCGGAAGTGGGTAGCAAAGTGGAACTAGTTGCTTGGTTGTGTCATGTTAGGCCCAAGGAACACCCTTGACAATGGTAGGGCCCACCTCCTTGCAAGATTCCCCCCGTTACGTCAGATCCGGGAGTTTCGGGGTGTGAGCAGTCCTGGAACCCGCGAGAGAGAATCCGACGTCGGTGAGGCCCCAACACAGAGAGTGATGGTATTTGGCACCCAACACCCATGATACACTATAACACACATGGCATGGCAAAACATTGGTTTAGGTGGGATCCCGACGCTCCGGGTCCCCTCTCCGGAGATACCCTAGCCCGGTGTAGAAAAAGACGGAACCGGCGTCCAGCCCCCTCTGCGTGAGCCGGAAGTGGGTAGCAAAGTGGAACTAGTTGCTTGGTTGTGTCATGTTAGGCCCAAGGAACACCCTTGACAATGGTAGGGCCCACCTCCTTGCAAGATTCCCCCGTTACGTCAGATCCGGGAGTTTCGGGGTGTGAGCAGTCCTGGAACCCGCGAGAGAGAATCCGACGTCGGTGAGGCCCCAACACAGAGAGTGATGGTATCTTTGGCACCCAACACCATGATACACTCTAACACACATGGCATGGCAAAACATTGGTTTAGGTGGGATCCCGACGCTCCGGGCCCCTCCGGAGATACCCTACCCCGGTGTAGAAAAGACGGAACCGGCGTCAGCCCCCTCTGCGTGAGCCGGAAGTGGGTAGCAAAGTGGAACTAGTTGCTTGGTTGTGTCATGTTAGGCCCAAGGAACACCTTGACAATGGTAGGGCCCACCTCTTGCAAGATTCCCCCCGTTACGTCAGATCCGGGAGTTTCGGGGTGTGAGCAGTCCTGGAACCGCGAGAGAGAATCCGACGTCGGTGAGGCCCCAACACAGAGTGATGGTATCTTTGGCACCCAACACCCATGATACACTCTAACACACATGGCATGGCAAAACATTGGTTTAGGTGGGATCCCGACGCTCCGGGTCCCCTCTCCGGAGATACCCTAGCCCCGGTGTAGAAAAAGACGGAACCGGCGTCTAGCCCCCTCTGCGTGAGCCGGAAGTGGGTAGCAAAGTGGAACTAGTTGCTTGGTTGTGTCATTTAGCCCAAGGAACACCCTTGACAATGGTAGGGCCACCTCCTTGCAAGATTCCCCCGTTACGTCAGATCCGGGAGTTTCGGGGTGTGAGCAGTCCTGGAACCCGCGAGAGAGAATCCGACGTCGGTGAGGCCCCAACACAGAGAGTGATGGTATCTTTGGCACCCAACACCCATGTGACACTCTAACACACATGGCATGGCAAACATTGGTTTAGGTGGGATCCCGACGCCGGGTCCCCTCTCCGGAGATACCTAGCCCGGTGTAGAAAAAGACGGAACCGGCGTCTAGCCCCCTCTGCGTGAGCCGGAAGTGGGTAGCAAAGTGGAACTAGTTGCTTGGTTGTGTCATGTTAGGCCCAAGGACACCCTTGACAATGGTAGGGCCCACCTCCTTGCAAGATTCCCCCGTTACAGATCCGGGAGTTTCGGGGTGTGAGCAGTCCTGGAACCCGCGAGAGAGAATCCGACGTCGGTGAGGCCCCAACACAGAGAGTGATGGTATCTTTGGCACCCAACACCCATGATACACTCTAACACACATGGCATGGCAAAACATTGGTTTAGGTGGGATCCCGACGCTCCGGGTCCCCTCTCCGGAGATACCCTAGCCCCGGTGTAGAAAAAGACGGAACCGGCGTCTAGCCCCTCTGCGTGAGCCGGAAGTGGGTAGCAAAGTGGAACTAGTTGCTTGGTTGTGTCATTGGCCCAAGGAACACCCTTGACAATGGTAGGGCCCACCTCCTTGCAAGATTCCCCCGTTACGTCAGATCCGGGAGTTTCGGGGTGTGAGCAGTCCTGGAACCCGAGAGAGAGAATCCGACGTCGGTGAGGCCCCAACACAGAGAGTGATGGTATCTTTGGCACCCAACACCCATGACACTCTAACACACATGGCATGGCAAAACATTGGTTTAGGTGGGATCCGACGCTCCGGGTCCCTCTCCGGAGATACCCTAGCCCCGGTGTAGAAAAAGACGGAACCGGCGTCCAGCCCCCTCTGCGTGAGCCGGAAGTGGGTAGCAAAGTGGAACTAGTTGCTTGGTTGTGTCATGTTAGGCCCAAGGAACACCCTTGACAATGGTAGGGCCCACCTCCTTGCAAGATTCCCCCGTTACGTCAGATCCGGGAGTTTCGGGGTGTGAGCAGTCCTGGAACCCGCGAGAGAGAATCCGACGTCGGTGAGGCCCCAACAAGAGAGTGATGGTATCTTTGGCACCCAACACCCATGATACACTCTAACACACATGGCATGGCAAAACATTGGTTTAGGTGGGATCCCGACGCTCCGGGTCCCCTCTCCGGAGATACCCTAGCCCCGGTGTAGAAAAAGACGGAACCGGCGTCTAGCCCCTCTGCGTGAGCCGGAAGTGGGTAGCAAAGTGGAACTAGTTGCTTGGTTGTGTCATGTTAGGCCCAAGGAACACCCTTGACAATGGTAGGGCCCACTCCTTGCAAGATTCCCCCGTTACGTCAGATCCGGGAGTTTCGGGTGTGAGCAGTCCTGGAACCCGCGAGAGAGAATCCGACGTCGGTGAGGCCCCAACACAGAGAGTGATGGTATCTTTGGCACCCAACACCATGAAACTCTAACACACATGGCATGGCAAAACATTGGTTTAGGTGGGATCCCGACGCTCCGGGTCCCCTCCGAGATACCCTAGCCCCGGTGTAGAAAAAGACGGAACCGGCGTCTAGCCCCCTCTGCGTGAGCCGGAAGTGGGTAGCAAAGTGGAACTAGTTTGCTTTTGTGTCATGTTAGGCCCAAGGAACACCCTTGACAATGGTAGGGCCCACCTCCTTGCAAGATTCCCCCCGTTACGTCAGATCCGGGAGTTTCGGGGTGTGAGCAGTCCTGGAACCCGCGAGAGAGAATCCGACGTCGGTGAGGCCCCAACACAGAGAGTGATGGTATCTTTGGCACCCAACACCCATGATACACTCTAACACACATGGCATGGCAAAACATTGGTTTAGGTGGGATCCCGACGCTCCGGGCCCCTCCCGGAGATACCCTAGCCCCGGTGTAGAAAAAGACGGAACCGGCGTCTAGCCCCCTCTGCGTGAGCCGAAGTGGGTAGAAAAGTGGAAGTAGTTGCTTGGTTGTGTCATGTTAGGCCCAAGGAACACCTTGACAATGGTAGGCCCACCTCCTTGCAAGATTCCCCCCGTTACGTCAGATCCGGGAGTTTCGGGGTGTGAGCAGTCCTGGAACCCGCGAGAGAGAATCCGACGTCGGTGAGGCCCAACAGAGAGTGTGATGGTATCTTTGGCACCCAACACCCATGTGACACTCTAACACACATGGCATGGCAAAACATTGGTTTAGGTGGGATCCCGACGCTCCGGGTCCCCTCTCCGGAGATACCCTAGCCCCGGTGTAGAAAAAGACGGAACCGGCGTCCAGCCCCTTGCGTGAGCCGGAAGTGGGTAGCAAAGTGGAACTAGTTTGCTTGGTTGTGTCATGTTAGGCCCAAGGAACACCCTTGACAATTGTAGGGCCCACCTCCTTGCAAGATTCCCCCGTTACGTCAGATCCGGGAGTTTCGGGGTGTGAGCAGTCCTGGAACCCGCGAGAGAGAATCCGACGTCGGTGAGGCCCAACACAGAGAGTGATGGTATCTTTGGCACCCAACACCCATGACACTCTAAACACACATGGCATGGCAAAACATTGGTTTAGGTGGGATCCCGACGCTCCGGGTCCCCTCTCCGGGAGATACCCTAGCCCCGGTGTAGAAAAAGACGGAACCGGCGTCTAGCCCCCTCTGCGTGAGCCGGAAGTGGGTAGCAAAGTGGAACTAGTTGCTTGGTTGTGTCATTTTAGGCCCAAGGAACACCCTTGACAATGGTAGGGCCCACCTCCTTGCAAGATTCCCCCCGTTACGTCAGATCCGGGAGTTTCGGGGTGTGAGCAGTCCTGGAACCCGCGAGAGAGAATCCGACGTCGGTGAGGCCCCACACAGAGAGTGATGGTATCTTTGGCACCCAACACCCATGATACACTCTAACACACATGGCATGGCAAAACATTGGTTTAGGTGGGATCCCGACGCTCCGGGTCCCCTCTCCGGAGATACCCTAGCCCGGTGTAGAAAAAGACGGAACCGCGTCAGCCCCCTCTGCATGAGCGGAAGTGGGTAGCAAAGTGGAACTAGTTGCTTGGTTGTGTCATGTTAGGCCCAAGGAACACCCTTGACAATGGTAGGGCCCACCTCCTTGCAAGATTCCCCCGTTACGTCAGATCCGGGAGTTTCGGGTGTGAGCAGTCCTGGAACCCGCGAGAGAGAATCCGACGTCGGTGAGGCCCCAACACAGAGAGTGATGGTATCTTTGGCACCCAACACCCATGATACACTCTAACACACATGGCATGGCAAAAACATTGGTTTAGGTGGGATCCCGACGCTCCGGGTCCCCTCTCCGGAGATACCCTAGCCCCGGTGTAGAAAAGACGGAACCGGCGTCTAGCCCCCTCTGCGTGAGCCGGAAGTGGGTAGCAAAGTGGAACTAGTTGCTTGGTTGTGTCATGTTAGGCCCAAGGAACACCCTTGACAATGGTAGGGCCCACCTCCTTGCAAGACCCCCGTTACGTCAGATCCGGGAGTTTCGGGGTGTGAGCAGTCCTGGAACCCGCGAGAGAGAATCCGACGTCGGTGAGGCCCAACACAGAGAGTGATGGTATCTTTGGCACCCAACACCCATGATACTCTAACACAATGGCATGGCAAAACATTGGTTTAGGTGGGATCCCGACGCTCCGGGTCCCCTCTCCGGAGATACCCTAGCCCCGGTGTAGAAAAAGACGGAACCGGCGTCTAGCCCCTCTGCGTGAGCCGGAAGTGGGTAGCAAAGTGGAACTAGTTGCTTGGTTGTGTCATTTTAGGCCCAAGGAACACCCTTGACAATGGTAGGGCCCACCTCCTTGCAAGATTCCCCCGTTACGTCAGATCGGGAGTTTCGGGGTGTGAGCAGTCCTGGAACCGCGAGAGAGAATCCGACGTCGGTGAGGCCCCAACACAGAGAGTGATGGTATCTTTGGCACCCAACACCCATGATACACTCTAACACACATGGCATGGAAAAACATTGGTTTAGGTGGGATCCCGACGCTCCGGGTCCCCTCTCCGGAGATACCCTAGCCCCGGTGTAGAAAGACGGAACCGGCGTCCAGCCCCCTCTGCGCGAGCCGGAAGTGGGTAGCAAAGTGGAAAGTTGCTTGGTTGTGTCATGTTAGGCCCAAGGAACACCCTTGACAATGGTAGGGCCACCTCCTTTCAAGATTCCCCCCGTTACGTCAGATCCGGGAGTTTCGGGTGTGAGCAGTCCTGGAACCCGCGAGAGAGAATCCGACGTCGGTGAGGCCCCAACACAGAGAGTGATGGTATATTTGGCACCCAACACCCATGTGACACTCTAACACACATGGCATGGCAAAACATTGGTTTAGGTGGGATCCGACGCTCCGGAGCCCCTCCGGAGATACCCTAGCCCCGGTGTAGAAAAAGACGGAACCGGCGTCTAGCCCCCTCTCCGTGAGCCGGAAGTGGGTAGAAAAGTGGAACTAGTTGCTTGGTTGTGTCATGTTAGGCCCAAGGAAACACCCTTTACAATGGTAGGGCCCACCTCCTTGCAAGATTCCCCCCGTTACGTCAGATCCGGAGTTCGGGGTGTGAGCAGTCCTGGAACCCGCGAGAGAGAATCCGACGTCGGTGAGGCCCCAACACAGAGAGTGATGGTATCTTTGGAACCCAACACCCATGTACACTCTAACACACATGGCATGGCAAAACATTGGTTTAGGTGGGATCTCGACGCTCCGGGTCCTCTCCGGAGATACCCTAGCCCCGGTGTAGAAAAAGACGGAACCGCGTCCAGCCCTCTGCGTGAGCCGGAAGTGGGTAGCAAAGTGGAACTAGTTGCTTGGTTGTGTCATGTTAGGCCCAAGGAACACCCTTGATAATGGTAGGGCCCACCTCCTTGCAAGATTCCCCCCGTTTCGTCAGATCCGGGAGTTTCGGGGTGTGAGCAGTCCTGGAACCCGCGAGAGAGAATCCGACGTCGGTGAGGCCCCAACACAGAGAGTGATGGTATATTTGGCACCCAACACCCATGATACACTAACACACATGGCATGGCAAAACATTGGTTTAGGTGGGATCCCGACGCTCCGGAGTCCCCTCCGGAGATACCCTAGCCCCGGTGTAGAAAAAGACGGAACCGGCGTCTAGCCCCTCTGCGTGCCGGAAGTGGGTAGCAAAGTGGAAACTAGTTGCTTGGTTGTGTCATGTTAGGCCCAAGGAACACCTTGACAATGGTAGGGCCCACCTTGCAAGATTCCCCCCGTTACGTCAGATCCGGGAGTTTCGGGGTGTGAGCACTCTGGAACCCGCGAGAGAGAATCCGACGTCGGTGAGGCCCCAACACAGAGAGTGATGGTATCTTTGGCACCCAACACCCATGTGACACTCTAACACACATGGCATGCAAAACATTGGTTTAGGTGGGATCCCGACGCTCCGGGTCCCCTCTCCGGAGATACCCTAGCCCCGGTGTAGAAAAAGACGGAACCGGCGTCCAGCCCCCTCTGCGTGAGCCGGAAGTGGGTAGCAAAGTGGAACTAGTTGCTTGGTTGTGTCATGTTAGGCCCAAGAACACCCTTGACAATGGTAGGGCCCACCTCCTTGCAAGATTCCCCCCGTTACGTCAGATCCGGGAGTTTCGGGGTGTGAGCAGTCCTGGAACCCGCGAGAGAGAATCCGACGTCGGTGAGGCCCCAACACAGAGAGTGATGGTATCTTTGGCACCCAACACCCATGTGACACTCTAACACACATGGATATGGCAAAACATTGTTTAGGTGGGATCCCGACGCTCCGGGTCCCCTCTCCGGAGATACCTAGCCCCGGGTGTAGAAAAAGACGGAACCGGCGTCTAGCCCCCTCTGCGTGAGCCGGAAGTGGGTAGCAAAGTGGAACTAGTTGCTTGGTTGTGTCATTTAGGCCCAAGAACACCTTGACAATGGTAGGGACCACCTCCTTGCAAGATTCCCCGTTACGTCAGATCCGGGAGTTTCAGGGTGTGAGCAGTCCTGGAACCCGCGAGAGAGAATCCGACGTCGGTGAGGCCCCAACACAGAGAGTGATGGTATCTTTGGCACCCAACACCCATGATACACTCTGACACACATGGCATGGCAAAACATTGGTTTAGGTGGATCCCGACGCTCCGGGTCCCCTCTCCGGAGATACCTAGCCCCGGTGTAGAAAAAGACGGAACCGCGTCAGCCCCTCTGCGTGAGCCGGAAGTGGGTAGCAAAGTGGAACTAGTTGCTTGGTTGTGTCATGTTAGGCCCAAGGAACACCCTTGACAATGGGTAGGGCCCACCTCCTTGCAAGATTCCCCGTTACGTCAGATCCGGGAGTTTCGGGGTGTGAGCAGTCCTGGAACCCGAGAGAGAGAATCCGACGTCGGTGAGGCCCCAACACAGAGAGTGATGGTATCTTTGGCACCCAACACCCATGATACACTCTAACACACATGGCATGGCAAACATTGGTTTAGGTGGATCCCGACGCTCCGGGTCCCCTCCGGAGATACCCTAGCCCCGGTGTAGAAAAAGACGGAACCGGCGTCTAGCCCCCTCTGCGTGAGCCGGAAGTGGGTAGCAAAGTGGAACTAGTTGCTTGGTTGTGTCATGTTAGGCCCAAGGAACACCCTTGACAATGGTAGGGCCCACCTCCTTGCAAGATTCCCCCGTTACGTCAGATCCGGGAGTTTCGGGGTGTGAGTCCTGGAACCCGCGAGAGAGAATCCGACGTCGGTGAGGCCCCAACACAGAGAGAGTGATGGTATCTTTGGCACCCAACACCCATGTGACACTCTAACACACATGGCATGGCAAAACATTGGTTTAGGTGGGATCCCGCGCTCCGGGTCCCCTCTCCGGAGATACCCTAGCCCGGTGTAGAAAAGACGGAACCGGCGTCTAGCCCCCTCTGCGTGCCGGAAGTGGGTAGCAAAGTGGAATAGTTGCTTGGTTGTCATGTTAGGCCCAAGGAACACCCTTGACAATGGTAGGGCCCACCTCCTTGCAAGATTCCCGTTACGTCAGATCCGGGAGTTTCGGGTTGTGAGCAGTCCTGGAACCGCGAGAGAGAATCCGACGTCGGTGAGGCCCCAACACAGAGAGTGATGGTATCTTTGGCACCAACACCCATGATACAATCTAACACACATGGCATGGCAAAACATTGGTTTAGGTGGGATCCCGACGCTCCGGGTCCCCTCTCCGATACCTAGCCCCGGTGTAGAAAAAGACGGAACCGGCGTCAGCCCCCTCTGCGTGAGCCGGAAGTGGGTAGCAAAGTGGAACTAGTTGCTTGGTTGTGTCATGTTAGGCCAAGGAACACCCTTGATAATGGTAGGGCACACCTCCTTTCAAGATTTCCCCCGTTACGTCAGATCCGGGAGTTTCGGTGTGAGCAGTCCTGGAACCCGCGAGAGAGAATCCGACGTCGGTGAGGCCCCAACAGAGAGTGATGGTATCTTTGGCACCCAACACCCATGTGACACTCTAACACACATGGCATGGCAAAACATTGGTTTAGGTGGGATCCCGACGCTCCGGAGCCCCTCCCGGAGATACCCTAGCCCGGTGTAGAAAGACGGAACCGGCGTCTAGACCCTCTGCGTGAGCCGGAAGTGGGTAGAAAAGTGGAACTAGTTGCTTGGTTGTGTCTGTTAGGCCCAAGGAACACCCTTGACAATGGTAGGGCCCACCTCCTTGCAAGATTCCCCCCGTTACGTCAGATCCGGGAGTTTCGGGGTGTGAGCAGCAGTCCTGGAACCCGAGAGAGAATCCGACGTCGGTGAGGCCCCAACACAGAGAGTGATGGTATCTTTGGCACCAACACCATGTGACACTCTAACACACATGGAATGGCAACATTGGTTAGGTGGGATCTCGACGCTCCGGGTCCCCTCTCCGGAGATACCCTAGCCCCGGTGTAGAAAACGGAACCGACGTCCAGCCACTCTGCGTGAGCCGGAAGTGGGTAGCAAAGTGGAACTAGTTTCTTGGTTGTGTCACGTTAGGCCCAAGGAACCCTTGACAATGGTAGGGCCCACCTCCTTGCAAGATTCCCGTTACGTCAGATCCGGGAGTTTCGGGGTGTGAGTCCTGGAACCCGCGAGAGAGAATCCGACGTCGGTGAGGCCCAACACAGAGAGTGATGGTATATTTGGCACCCAACACCCATGATACACTCTAACACACATGGCATGGCAAAACATTGGTTTAGGTGGGATCCGACGCTCCGGGTCCCCTCTCCGGAGATACCCTAGCCCCGGTGTAGAAAAAGACGGAACCGGCGTCCAGCCCCCTCTGCGTGAGCCGGAAGTGGGTAGCAAAGTGGAACTAGTTGCTTGATTGTGTCATTTTAGGCCCAAGGAACACCCTTGACAATGGTAGGGCCCACCTCCTTGCAAGATTCCCCCCGTTACGTCAGATCCGGGAGTTTCGGGGTGTGAGCAGTCCTGGAACCCGCGAGAGAGAATCCGACGTCGGTGGGCCCCAACAGAGAGTGATGGTATCTTTGGCAACACCCATGTGACACTCTAACACACATGGCATGGCAAACATTGGTTTAGGTGGGATCCCGACGCTCCGGAGCCCCTCCCCGGAGATACCCAGCCCCGGTGTAGAAAAAGACGGAACCGGCGTCTAGCCCTCTGCGTGAGCCGGAAGTGGGTAGAAAAGTGGAACTAGTTGCTTGGTTGTGTCATGTTAGGCCCAAGGAACACCCTTGACAATGGTAGGGCCCACCTCCTTGCAAGATTCCCCCCGTTACGTCAGATCCGGGAGTTTCGGGGTGTGAGCAGTCCTGGAACCCGCGAGAGAGAATCCGACGTCGGTGAGGCCCCAACACAGAGAGTGATGGTATCTTTGGCACGCAACACCCATGGGACACTCTGACACACATGGCATGGCAAAACCATTGGTTTAGGTGGGATCGACGCTCCGGGTCCCTCTCCGGAGATACCCTAGCCCCGGTGTAGAAAAAGACGGAACCGGCGTCCAGCCCCCTCTGCGTGAGCCGGAAGTGGGTAGCAAAGTGGAACTGGTTGCTTGGTTGTGTCATGTTAGGCCCAAGGAACACCCTTGACAATGGTAGGCCCACCTCCTTGCAAGATTCCCCCGTTACGTCAGATCCGGGAGTTTCGGGGTGTGAGCAGTCCTGGAACCCGCGAGAGAGAATCCGACGTCGGTGAGGCCCCAACACAGAGAGTGATGGTATCTTTGGCACCCAACACCCATGATACACTATAACACACATGGCATGGAAAAACATTGGTTTAGGTGGGATCCCGACGCTCCGGGTCCCTCCGGAGATACCCTAGCCCCGGTGTAGAAAAGACGGAACCGGCGTCTAGCCCCTCTGCGTGAGCCGGAAGTGGGTAGCAAAGTGGAACTAGTTGCTTGGTTGTGTCTTTAGGCCCAAGGAACACCCTTGACAATGGTAGGGCCCACCTCTTGCAAGATTCCCCCCGTTACGTCAGATCCGGGAGTTTCGGGGTGTGAGCAGTCCTGGAACCCGCGAGAGAGAATCCGACGTCGGTGAGGCCCCAACACAGAGAGTGATGGTATCTTTGGCACCCAACACCCATGATACACTCTAACACACATGGCATGGCAAAACATTGGTTTAGGTGGGATCCCGACGCTCCGGGTCCCCTCTCCGGAGATACCCTAGCCCCGTGTGAAAAAGACGGAACCGCGTCAGCCCCCTCTGCGTGAGAAGTGTGGGTAGCAAAGTGGAACTAGTTGCTTGGTTGTGTCATGTTAGGCCCAAGGAACATTGATGGTAGGGCCCACCTCCTTTCAAGATTCCCCCGTTACGTCAGATCCGGGAGTTTCGGTGTGTGAGCAGTCCTGGAACCGCGAGAGAGAATCCGACGTCGGTGAGGCCCCAACACAGAGAGTGATGGTATCTTTGGCACCCAAACCCATGTGACACACTAAAACACATGGCATGGCAAAACATTGGTTTAGGTGGGATCCGACGCTCCGGAGCCCCTCCCCGGAGATACCCTAGCCCGGTGTAGAAAAAGACGGAACCGGGTCTAGCCCCCCTCCGTGAGCCGGAAGTGGGTAGCAAGTGGAACTAGTTGCTTGGTTGTGTCATGTTAGGCCCAAGGAACACCCTTTACAATGGTAGGGCCCACCTCCTTGCAAGATTCCCCCCGTTACGTCAGATCCGGGAGTTTCGGGGTGTGAGCAGTCCTGGAACCCGCGAGAGAGAATCGTCGGTGAGGCCCAACACAGAGAGTGATGGTATATTTGGCACCCAACACCCATGATACACTCTAACACACATGGCATGGCAAAACATTGGTTTAGGTGGGATCCCGACGCTCCGGGTCCCCTCTCCGGAGTACCCTAGCCCCGGTGTAGAAAAGACGGAACCGGCGTCCAGCCCCTCTGCGTGAGCCGAAGTGGGTAGCAAAGTGGAACTAGTTGCTTGATTGTGTCATTTTAGGCCCAAGGAACACCCTTGACAATGGTAGGGCCCACCTCCTTGCAAGATTCCCCCGTTACGTAGATCCGGGAGTTTCGGGGTGTGAGCAGTCCTGGAACCCGCGAGAGAGAACCGACGTCGGTGAGGCCCCAACACAGAGAGTGATGGTATCTTTGGCACCCAACACCCATGTGACACCACACATGGCATGGCAAAACATTGGTTTAGGTGGGATCCCGACGCTCCGGGTCCCCTCTCCGGAGATACCCTAGCCCCGGTGTAGAAAAAGACGGAACCGGCGTCTAGCCCCCTCTGCGTGAGCCGGAAGTGGGTAGCAAAGTGGAACTAGTTGCTTGTTGTGTCATTTTAGGCCCAAGGAACACCCTTGACAATGGTAGGGCCCACCTCCTTGCAAGATTCCCCCGTTACGTCAGATCCGGGAGTTTCGGGGGTGTGAGCAGTCCTGGAACCCGCGAGAGAGAATCCGACGTCGGTGAGGCCCCAACAGAGAGTGATGGTATCTTTGGCACCCAACACCCATGTGACACTCTAAACACATGGCATGGCAAAACATTGGTTTAGGTGGGATCCCGCTCCGGAGCCCCTCCCCGGAGATACCCTAGCCCCGGTGTAGAAAAAGACGGAACCGGCGTCTAGCCCCCTCTGCGTGAGCCGGAAGTGGGTAGAAAAGTGGAACTAGTTGCTTGGTTGTGTCATGTTAGGCCCAAGGAACACCCTTGACAATGGTAGGGCCCACCTCCTTGCAAGATTCCCCCCGTTACGTCAGATCCGGGAGTTTCGGGGTGTGAGCAGTCCTGGAACCGCAGAGAGAATCCGACGTCGGTGAGGCCCCAACACAGAGAGTGATGGTATCTTTGGCACCCAACACCCATGTGACACTCTAACACACATGGCATGGCAAACCATTGGTTTAGGTGGGATCTCGACGCTCCGGGTCCCCTCTCCGGAGATACCTAGCCCGGTGTAGAAAAAGACGGAACCGGAGTCCAGCCCCCTCTGCGTGAGCCGGAAGTGGGTAGCAAAGTGGAACTAGTTGCTTGGTTGTGTCATGTTAGGCCCAAGGAACACCCTTGACAATGGTAGGGCCCACCTCCTTGCAAGATTCCCCCGTTACGTCAGATCCGGGAGTTTCGGGGTGTGAGCAGTCCTGGAACCCGCGAGAGAATCCGACGTCGGTGGTGACAGAGAGTGATGGTATCTTTGGCACCCAACACCCATGATACACTCTAACACACATGGCATGGAAAAACATTGGTTTAGGTGGGATCCCGACGCTCCGGGTCCCCTCTCCGGAGATACCTAGCCCCGGTGTAGAAAAAGACGGAACCGGCGTCTAGCCCCCTTGCGTGAGCCGGAAGTGGGTAGCAAAGTGGAACTAGTTGCTTGGTTGTGTCATGTTTCGCCCAAGGAACACCCTTGACAATGGTAGGGCCCACCTCCTTGCAAGATTCCCCGTTACGTCAGATCCGGGAGTTTCGGGGTGTGAGCAATCCTGGAACCCGCGAGAGAATCCGACGTCGGTGAGGCCCCAACACAGAGAGTGATGGTATCTTTGGCACCCAACACTTATGATACACTTTAACACACATGGCATGGCAAAACATTGGTTTAGGTGGGATCCCGACGCTCCGGGTCCCCTCTCCGGAGATACCCTAGCCCGTGTAGAAAAATACGGAACCGGCGTCCAGCCCCCTCTGCGTGAGCCGGAAGTGGGTAGCAAAGTGGAACTAGTTGCTTGGTTGTGTCATGTTAGGCCCAAGGAACACCCTTGACAATGGTAGGGCCCACCTCCTTGCAAGATCCCCCGTTACGTCAGATCCGGGAGTTTCGGGGTGTGAGCAGTCTGGAACCCGAGAGAGATCCGACGTCGGTGAGGCCCCAACAAAGAGTGATGGTATCTTTGGCACACCCATGATACACTCTAACACATGTCATGGCAAAACATTGGTTTAGGTGGCATCCCGACGCTCCGGGTCCCCTCCCTGGAGATACCCTAGCCGGTGTAGAAAAAGACGTAACCGGCGTCAGCCCCCTCTGCGTGAGCCGGAAGTGGGTAGCAAAGTGGAACTAGTTGCTTGGTTGTGTCATGTTAGGCCCAAGGAACACCCTTGACAATGGTAGGGCCCACCTCCTTGCAAGATTCCCCCCGTTTACGTCAGATCCGGGAGTTTTGGGGTGTGCGCAGTCCTGGAACCCGAGAGAGAATCCGACGTCGGTGAGGCCCCAACACAGAGAGTGATGGTATATTTGGCACCCAACACCATGATACACTCTAAACACATGGCATGGCAAAACATTGGTTTAGGTGGGATCCCGACGCTCCGGAGCCCCTCCCGGAGATACCCTAGCCCGGTGTAGAAAAAGACGGAACCGGCGTCTAGCCCCCTCTGCGTGAGCCGAAAGTGGGTAGCAAAGTGGAACTAGTTGCTTGGTTGTGTCATGTTAGGCCCAAGGAACACCTTGACAATGGTAGGGCCCACCTCCTTGCAGATTCCCGTTACGTCAGATCCGGGGAGTTTCGGGGTGTGAGCAGTCGTGGTACCCGCGAGAGAGAATCCGACGTCGGTGAGGCCCCAACACAGAGAGTGATGGTATATTTGGCACCCAACACCCATGTACTAACACACATGGCATGTCAAAACATTGGTTTAGGTGGGATCCCGACGCTCCGGGTCCCTCTCCGGAGATACCCTAGCCCCGGTGTAGAAAAAGACGGAACCGGCGTCCAGCCCCCTCTGCGTGAGCCGGAAGTGGGTAGCAAAGTGGAACTAGTTGCTTGGTTGTGTCATGGTAGGCCAAGAAACACCCTTGACAATGGTAGGGCCCCTCCTTGCAAGATTCCCCCCGTTACGTCAGATCCGGGAGTTTCGGGGTGTGAGAAGTCCTAGAACCCGCGAGAGAGAATCCGACGTCGGTGAGGCCCACAGAGAGTGATGGTATCTTTGGCACCCAACACCCATGTGACACTAACACACATGTGGCAAAACATTCGTTTAGGTGGGATCCCGACGCTCCGGGTCCCCTCTCCGGAGATACCTAGCCCGGGTGTAGAAAAAGACGGAACCAGCGTCTAGCCCCCTCTGCGTGAGCCGGAAGTGGGTAGCAAAGTGGAACTAGTTGCTTGGTTGTGTCATAGGCCCAAGAACCCTTGACAATGGTAGGGACCTCCTTGCAAGATTCCCCCGTTACGTCAGATCCGGGAGTTTCAGGGTGTGAGCAGTCCTGGAACCCGAGAGAGAGAATCCGACGTCGGTGAGGCCCCAACACAGAGAGTGATGGTATCTTTGGCACCCAACACCCATGATACACTCTAACACACATGGCATGGCAAAAAACATTGGTTTAGGTGGTCCCGACGCTCCGGGTCCCCTCTCCGGAGATACCCTAGCCCCGGTGTAGAAAAAGACGGAACCGACGTCCAGCCCCTCTGCGTGAGCTGGAAGTGGGTAGCAAAGTGGAACTAGTTGCTTGGTTGTGTCATGTTAGGCCCAAGGAACACCCTTGACAATGGTAGGGCCCACCTCCTTGCAAGTTCCCCCGTTACGTCAGATCCGGGAGTTTCGGGGTGTGAGCAGTCCTGGAACCCGAGAGAGAGAATCCGACGTCGGTGAGGCCCCAACACAGAGAGTGATGGTATCTTTGGCACCCAACACCCATGATACACTCTAAACACATGGCATGGCAAAACATTGGTTTAGGTGGATCCCGGCGCTCCGGGTCCCCTCCCCGGAGATACCCTAGCCCCGGTGTAGAAAAAGACAGAACCGGCGTAGCCCCCTCTGCGTGAGACGGAAGTGGGTAGCAAAGTGGAACTAGTTGCTTGGTTGTGTCATGTTAGGCCCAAGGAACACCCTTGACAATGGTAGGGCCCCTCCTTGCAAGATTCCCCCCGTTACGTCAGATCCGGGAGTTTCGGGGTGTGAGAAATCCTGGAACCCGCGAGAGAGAATCCGACGTCGGTGAGGCCCAACACAGAGAGTGATGGTATCTTTGGCACCCAACACCCATGACACTCTAACACACATGGCATGGCAAAACATTGGTTTAGGTGGGATCCCGACGCTCCGGGTCCCCTCTCCGGAGATACCCTAGCCCGGTGTAGAAAAAGACGGAACCGGCGTCTAGCCCCCTCTGCGTGAGCCGGAAGTGGGTAGCAAAGTGGAAACTAGTTGCTTGGTTGTGTCATGTTAGGCCAAGGAACACCCTTGACAATGGTAGGGCCCACCTCCTTGCAAGATTCCCCGTTACGTCAGATCCGGGAGTTTCGGGTTGAGCAGTCCTGGAACCCGCGAGAGAGAATCCGACGTCGGTGAGGCCCCAACACAGAGAGTGTGGTATCTTTGGCACCCAACACCCATGATACAATCTAACACACATGGCATGGCAAAACATTGGTTTACGTGGGATCCCGACGCTCCGGGTCCCCTCTCCGGAGATACCCTAGCCCGGTGTAGAAAAAGACGGAACCGGCGTCCAGCCCCCTCTGCGTGAGCCGGAAGTGGGTAGCAAAGTGGAACTCGTTGCTTGGTTGTGTCATGTTAGGCCCAAGGAACACCCTTGATAATGGTAGGGCCCACCTCCTTTCAAGATTTCCCCCGTTCGTCAGATCCGGGAGTTTCGGTGTGTGAGCAGTCCTGGAAGCGAGAGAATCCGACGTCGGTGAGGCCCCAACACAGAGAGTGATGGTATCTTTGGCACCCAACACCCATGTGACACTCTAACACATGGCATGGCAAACATTGGTTTTAGGTGGGATCCCGACGCTCCGGATCCCCTCCGGAGATACCCTAGCCGGTGTAGAAAAAGACGGAACCGGCGTCTAGACCCTCTGCGTGAGCCGGAAGTGGGTAGAAAAGTGGAACTAGTTGCTTGGTTGTGTCATGTTAGGCCCAAGGAACACCCTTTACAATGGTAGGGCCCACCTCCTTGCAAGATTCCCCCGTTACGTCAGATCCGGGAGTTTCGGGGTGTGAGCAGTCCTGGAACCCGCGAGAGAGAATCCGACGTCAGTGAGGCCCCAACAACAGAGAGTGATGGTATCTTTGGAAACCAACCATGTGACACTCTAACACACATGGAATGGAAAAACATTGGTTTAGGTGGGATCTCGACGTCCGGGTCCCCTCTCCGGAGATACCTAGCCCCGGTGTAGAAAAAACGGAACCGACGTCCAGCCCACTCTGCGTGAGCCGGAAGTGGGTAGCAAAGTGGAAACTAGTTTCTTGGTTGTGTCACGTTAGGCCCAAGGAACACCCTTGACAATGGTAGGGCCCACCTCCTTGCAAGATTCCCCCCGTTACGTCAGATCCGGAGTTTCGGGTGTGAGCAGTCCTGGAACCCGCGAGAGAGAAAATCCGACGTCGGTGAGGCCCCAACAAAGATAGATACCACCCATGACACTCTAACACACATGGCATGGCAAAACATGGGGTTTAGGTGGGATCCAGACCTCCTCCCGGAGATACCCTAGCCCGGTAGAAAGAAACCGGCGTCCAGCCCCCTCAGCCGGAAGTGGGTAGCAAAGTGGAACTAGTTGCTTGATTGTGTCATTTTAGGCCCAAGGAACACCCTTGACAATGGTAGGGCCCACCTCCTTGCAAGATTTCCCCGTTACGTCAGATCCGGGAGTTTCGGGTGTGAGCATCCTGGAACCCGCGAGAGAATCCGACGTCGGTGAGGCCCCAACACAGAGAGTGATGGTATCTTTGGCACCCAACACCCATGTGACACTCTAACACACATGGCATGGCAAAACATTGGTTTAGGTGGGATCCCGACGCTCCGGAGCCCCTCCCCGGAGATACCCTAGCCCCGGTGTAGAAAAAGACGGAACCGGCGTCTAGCCCCCTCTGCGTGAGCCGGAAGTGGGTAGAAAAGTGGAACTAGTTGTTGTGTCATGTTAGGCCCAAGGAACACCCTTGACAATGGTAGGGCCCACCTCCTTGCAAGATTCCCCCCGTTACGTCAGATCCGGGAGTTTCGGGGTGTGAGCAGTCCTGGAACCCGCGAGAGAGAATCCGACGTCGGTGAGGCCCCAACACAGAGAGTGATGGTATCTTTGGCACGCAACACCCATGTGACACTCTAACACACATGGCATGGCAAACCATTGGTTTAGGTGGGATCTCGACGCTCCGGGTCCCCTCTCCGGAGATACCCTAGCCCCGGTGTAGAAAAAGACGGAACCGGCGTCCAGCCCCCTCTGCGTGAGCCGGAAGTGGGTAGCAAAGTGGAACTGGTTGCTTGGTTGTGTCATGTTAGGCCCAAGGAACACCCTTGACAATGGTAGGGCCCACCTCCTTGCAAGATTCCCCCCGTTACGTCAGATCCGGGAGTTTCGGGGTGTGAGCAGTCCTGGAACCCGCGAGAGAGAATCCGACGTCGGTGAGGCCCCAACACAGAGAGTGATGGTATCTTTGGCACCCAACACCCATGATACACTATACACACATGGCATGGAAAAACATTGGTTTAGGTGGATCCCGACGCTCCGGGTCCCCTCTCCGGAGATACCCTAGCCCCGGTGTAGAAAAAGACGGAACCGGCGTCTAGCCCCCTCTGCGTGAGCCGGAAGTGGGTAGCAAAGTGGAACTAGTTGCTTGGTTGTGTCATTTTAGGCCCAAGGAACACCCTTGACAATGGTAGGCCCACCTCTTTGCAAGATTCCCCCCGTTACGTCAGATCCGGAGTTTCGGGGTGTGAGCAGTCCTGGAACCCGCGAGAGAGAATCCGACGTCGGTGAGGCCCCAACACAGAGAGTGATGGTATCTTTGGCACCCAACACCCATGATACACTCTAACACACATGGCATGGCAAAACATTGGTTTAGGTGGGATCCCGACGCTCCGGGTCCCCTCTCCGGAGATACCCTAGCCCCGGTGTAGAAAAAGACGGAACCGGCGTCCAGCCCCCTCTGCGTGAGCCGGAAGTGGGTAGCAAAGTGGAACTAGTTGCTTGGTTGTGTCATGTTAGGCCCAAGGAACACCCTTGATAATGGTAGGGCCCACCTCCTTTCAAGATTCCCCCCGTTACGTCAGATCCGGGAGTTTCGGTGTGTGAGCAGTCCTGGAACCCGCGAGAGAGAATCCGACGTCGGTGAGGCCCCAACACAGAGAGTGATGGTATCTTTGGCACCCAACACCCATGTGACACACTAAAACACATGGCATGGCAAAACATTGGTTTAGGTGGGATCCCGACGCTCCGGAGCCCCTCCCCGGAGATACCCTAGCCCCGGTGTAGAAAAAGACGGAACCGGCGTCTAGCCCCCTCCCCGTGAGCCGGAAGTGGGTAGAAAAGTGGAACTAGTTGCTTGGTTGTGTCATGTTAGGCCCAAGGAACACCCTTTACAATGGTAGGGCCCACCTCCTTGCAAGATTCCCCCCGTTATCCGGGGAGTTTCGGGGTGTGAGCAGTCCTGGAACCCGCGAGAGAGAATCCGACGTCAGTGAGGCCCCAACACAGAGAGTGATGGTATCTTTGGAACCCAACACCCATGTGACACTCTAACACACATGGCATGGCAAAACATTGGTTTAGGTGGGATCTCGACGCTCCGGGTCCCCTCTCCGGAGATACCCTAGCCCCGGTGTAGAAAAAGACGGAACCGACGTCCAGCCCACTCTGCGTGAGCCGGAAGTGGGTAGAAAAGTGGAACTAGTTTCTTGGTTGTGTCACGTTAGGCCCAAGGAACACCCTTGACAATGGTAGGGCCCACCTCCTTGCAAGATTCCCCCCGTTACGTCAGATCCGGGAGTTTCGGGGTGTGAGCAGTCCTGGAACCCGCGAGAGAGAATCCGACGTCGGTGAGGCCCCAACACAGAGAGTGATGGTATATTTGGCACCCAACACCCATGATACACTCTAACACACATGGCATGGCAAAACATTGGTTTAGGTGGGATCCCGACGCTCCGGGTCCCCTCTCCGGAGATACCCTAGCCCCGGTGTAGAAAAAGACGGAACCGGCGTCCAGCCCCCTCTGCGTGAGCCGGAAGTGGGTAGCAAAGTGGAACTAGTTGCTTGATTGTGTCATTTTAGGCCCAAGGAACACCCTTGACAATGGTAGGGCCCACCTCCTTGCAAGATTCCCCCCGTTACGTCAGATCCGGGAGTTTCGGGGTGTGAGCAGTCCTGGAACCCGCGAGAGAGAATCCGACGTCGGTGAGGCCCCAACACAGAGAGTGATGGTATCTTTGGCACCCAACACCCATGTGACACTCTAACACAGGCATGGCAAAACATTGGTTTAGGTGGGATCCCGACGCTCCGGAGCCCTCCCCGGAGATACCCTAGCCCCGGTGTAGAAAAAGACGGAACCGGCGTCTAGCCCCTCTGCGTGAGCCGGAAGTGGGTAGAAAAGTGGAACTAGTTGCTTGGTTGTGTCATGTTAGGCCCAAGGAACACCCTTGACAATGGTAGGGCCCACCTCCTTGCAAGATTCCCCCCCCGTTACATCAGATCCGGGAGTTTCGGGGTGTGAGCAGTCCTGGAACCCGCGAGAGAGAATCCGACGTCGGTGAGGCCCCAACACAGAGAGTGATGGTATCTTTGGCACCCAACACCCATGTGACACTCTAACACACATGGCATGGCAAACCATTGGTTTAGGTGGGATCTCGACGCTCCGGGTCCCCTCTCCGGAGATACCTAGCCCCGGTGTAGAAAAAGACGGAACCGGCGTCCAGCCCCCTCTGCGTGAGCCGGAAGTGGGTAGCAAAGTGGAACTGGTTGCTTGGTTGTGTCATGTTAGGCCCAAGGAACACCCTTGACAATGGTAGGGCCCACCTCCTTGCAAGATTCCCCCCGTTACGTCAGATCCGGGAGTTTCGGGGTGTGAGCAGTCCTGGAACCGCGAGAGAGAATCCGACGTCGGTGAGGCCCCAACACAGAGAGTGATGGTATCTTTGGCACCCAACACCCATGATACACTCTAACACACATGGCATGGAAAAACATTGGTTTAGGTGGGATCCCGACGCTCCGGGTCCCCTCTCCGGAGATACCCTAGCCCCGGTGTAGAAAAAGACGGAACCGGCGTCTAGCCCCCTCTGCGTGAGCCGGAAGTGGGTAGCAAAGTCGAACTAGTTGCTTGGTTGTGTCATGTTCGTCCCAAGGAACACCCTTGACAATGGTAGGGCCCACCTCCTTGCAAGATTCCCCCCGTTACGTCAGATCCGGGAGTTTCGGGGTGTGAGCAATCCTGGAACCCGCGAGAGAGAATCCGACGTCGGTGAGGCCCCAACACAGAGAGTGATGGTATCTTTGGCACCCAACACTTATGATACACTTTAACACACATGGCATGGCAAAACATTGGTTTAGGTGGGATCCCGACGCTCCGGGTCCTCTCCCCCCTACCCCCGGTGTAGAAAAATACGGAACCGGCGTCCAGCCCCCTCTGCGTGAGCCGGAAGTGGGTAGCAAAGTGGAACTAGTTGCTTGGTTGTGTCATGTTAGGCCCAAGGAACACCCTTGACAATGGTAGGGCCCACCTCCTTGCAAGATTCCCCCCGTTACGTCAGATCCGGGAGTTTCGGGGTGTGAGCAGTCCTGGAACCCGAGAGAGAGAATCCGACGTCGGTGAGGCCCCAACACAGAGAGTGATGGTATCTTTGGCACCCAACACCCATGATACACTCTAACACACATGTCATGGCAAAACATTGGTTTAGGTGGCATCCCGACGCTCCGGGTCCCCTCCCTGGAGATACCCTAGCCCCGGTGTAGAAAAAGACGTAACCGGCGTCTAGCCCCCTCTGCGTGAGCCGGAAGTGGGTAGCAAAGTGGAACTAGTTGCTTGGTTGTGTCATGTTAGGCCCAAGGAACACCCTTGACAATGGTAGGGCCCACCTCCTTGCAAGATTCCCCCCGTTACGTCAGATCCGGGAGTTTTGGGGTGTGCGCAGTCCAAGTGGCTGGCCAACAAGCTGCCTTGCTATAAGGTGATGGTCGCGAAGTGGGTGAGCGACGGGTACAAGGCGGAACACGCCGCGTGCCGGGCCCGGCGTCCTCTGCTGGGCGAGGGACACCGTCAGGGCGGCCTCACCCTCACCGGCATCGTCCAGAGAGAGGTAAATAACCGTTCATATTTTTCCTTTTCAATCCAATGTTCTTTGTAACTTTATAGGTTTGTGCTAATATACTTCTGCTTTCAATTGTAGGCCGAGAAGGGCAATGAGATCACTCGCATGCAGGCCTTCCGTAGGACCTGGACCCCCAAGGTGCTGAAACCGGATGTACCGGCTGATCAGCAGCGGATCAACTCGCAAACCGGCAAGAAGTGGGACAAGTACGTCGAGAAGATGAAGGAGAAGCACGGCCCTGACTGTGACCCCTTCACGGCCCCCTATGATCCACAGGTTGCTATGGTTGCGGGAGAGGGCCGAAGGAACGGCAGATTTGCCTTCGCCAATGGCGCCTTCGATACCACAGGTACACCCACACTCTCCCAGATCCGTGCGAGGTCCACTAGCACATCGCCCTCTATCGAGCGCCCGCCACGGCCAGGACTAGATGCCATCGCCGCTATGCAGGTACAATCATTCTTCAGCACCCGTATATCTTGTTTGCGTTGCGCAATTGTTGACATTAAACATCCCGTAGGATGAAGTTGATGAAAACAAGAGGATTGCGATGGAGTCACAAGAGAAGGTCCTCAGAATGGAGGCGCAGATGAGTAGCCAGCATGCATGAATGCAGGCAATGATGCAGGTATTATTTTCACCCCTTTTAGTTCCATTCATCATTATATGCGTGTAAACTCACCGGTCTATCTCTTTTCATCTTTGCAGATGGTCAGCGCTCTTCCACGGGATCCATCAGCTCCTCCTCTACCTCCTCTACCGCCGTTCAACCTCAACTTGGTAAGTTGGCTTGCAGCTTGTTAACTGATTCATTTTTCCAGCTTAGTCGACTAATATGGATCTTTATAGGGAAATGCTTCATCATCGGGAACCCAGAACATGGACCAGGACGGATCTCGAGCTGACGGAGACGAGTCTGCTCCATATTTTACTTAGGATTCCGTCGTTGTTGTTGTGGGAAAACATGACTTTTGAACTACTTATATGATGATTCCGTCGTTGTTGTGGCAAAACATGCATTTAGGATGATGTTTAACTATTTGTGACATGTATTATATGTTTGTGGAGCTATTTCGTGCATTTGTAGTTATTTGGTGCAAATATAATGTGTGTTTGTTGCTATTTGATGCAAATATGTGTGTTTTGAGTGTTCTAGTACTGAAACATGTCAAATATATATGAATTGTCATTTAATTGCAGGAAACAGAGCAAATGCAAGCAGTACAGTGCAAAACAGCAACCACTTTGCCGAGTGTTGCACTCGGCAAAGACCCAAATGGTCACTATGCCGAGTGTTACACTCGGCAAAGAGGTTGCCCAGGCGACCAAATGTCACCTGGGAGCACGCCTTTGCCGAGTGGCCACAATAACACTCGGCAAAGACTGCTCCCAGGTGCCATTTGGTCGCCTGGGCAACTTCTTTGCCGAGTGCGACACTCGGCAAACCCTGGCTCGGCGTACAAGGGATGGGTCTATGCCGAGTGCCGCGGCACTCGGCATAGACCCCACTCGGTGGTGTGAGGTCGCTCGGCGAAGCGACACTCGGCAAACAAATACACTCGGCGTATAGTGTCGAGGCTTTGCCGAGTGTCCGCGACACTCGGCCTACAGCCCACTCGGCTGAGCCGGTGTGCTCGGCGAAGTGGCACTCGGCAAAGACGGCCGTCGGCGTACAGGGCCTGCCTCTTTGCCGAGTGTCCTGACACTCGGCGTAGAGGACACGTGGCGCCGCTGGGGGCGCCTGGTCCCAGGTTCTTTGCCGAGTGTTGCACTCGGCAAAGAGGCGAGCACCGTTCCGTTATGGGACTAAGGAACGGACATGTTCCAGAAAACTATGCCGAGTGTACCCTGTAAAGACTCGGCAAAGACGTTGCCGAGCAACTCGCGTTTTGACACTCGGCGAACTTTCGGTTGCCGAGATGAACAACGCCGAGTCGTGTGTGCCGAGTGTGACACTCGGCAAAGCCTACGCCGAGTATTTTTAGGCCTTCGCCGAGTCTTTCGGATACACGGTGAAGTGCCAGTTTCCAGTAGTGAACGGAATGAGCTGCTGGCAGATACTACTAATATACTCCAATATAATCTCAAGTATCACTTGCATTGCAGCTCATTTTTGCTCTCATGGATCTATTTTCTTCATTGGACATAACAAAAAGCTCAACTTGGTCCAGTATGCTGGCAAGTGAGTTGAGATATTTCTTGTTTTTTCAATGGAAGAGGATTCAGTAGCGAATTAAGTCCTAAACAGGCAACGATATTGTAACACTAGTTTTATTAATTACATTTCATTAATTATAGTAATATACTATTTCCCTCATCACATTTTGCAGGTCTCCTCCAAAGTTTACTGATCTGAAGAAGATTAAGACTTTGTGTCACACATGAAAAAAAAGGGATGGGTAGATGTTCAATACAATCTTTAGACAAAAGGAACAGGGAAGAAGTAGGTCATGCCAATGTTCTTTCATAATGCTCCATGTCTTTCAGGTTGCTAAAAAGGCTTATATTGTGGAACAAAGGGAGTATAAAACAGCCAGGTTGCCAAATTTTGTATGACAACAATCATTAATAGCCTCTTAGGGAAGAAGTAGTTTCTTTCTATGTCCCTCAAATTCATCAGCTCTATATTGTACCGCGGATTCACTCTTCATGAATTATTTACGACAAGTAGGAAATGAGCTATTTGCAAAATAAAATGGTGTACAACTTTGCTGAACTTCAGTAGCAAATGTACAACATATATACCTTCATTTTGAAGGCCGTTTCTTCTCTTCTTCTTTTTTATTTTGCGTCGGAGATACTAGTTGTACGAAGCGGGTACAGTGATTTAGTGCACGGTGGGTGAAATGATGCACTTCTTGCGCTCCCTACGTATAAATAATGATCTCGAACTCAGGGTCTCTGCATTTCTTGTGTGTGCTGAAAACGATAAAATAGGATGCTTCATTTCAGCCATCAGCACTTCAGCAGCTAGCTAGGTTTGGTCAAGCAGAGCTATTGAAAATTACATTGTGAACCGGTTTAGCCTTCATATTCGGGTGTTAAAGCACAAAGACTCAAGGAGTGACACTCAAGGAGTGACATGGGGTTGATGCTAGAGTGCAGGCTGCGTACATAGGAACGAGAGGTGTCAGGATGACTTGACTCGCTAAATATCTTCTGCACACAGAGAATCAATGTTCCAAACCTCTCCTTTTAGACGCGGTGTTCCACGGTGCACTTGTCAAATCCGCCACCTGATCTGTCGGTCCTCCAAGACCAACCAAGTTCCAGTTCGTGGAAGAGAGTTGGGTCGCTGGGTCGCAGGGCTTGGTTCGGGGACGCGGTCGTGCGACTAGATTTTTAAACTTTTAGTTTATTTAAGGATTTTTAATTCAAACTTTTGACTAGATTTTCGACTTAAAAATCCCACAAATGCACCGTAAGTGGGATCCCACTTTTGCATCATTAGCTAGTCATTCGGTGGGCAGTGGGAAAGGGTTGGGTGTGGGGCCATTTCACTGTCAAACAAAGAGACGCAACGAGGTTTTGTAATTAGTCATTGTTCTTCTGCAGAAAATCCCAAAGGAATTGTCCTCACAATTGGAAATCCCAGAGAACGAGCTAGGGACACTCCTGATGGGTGAGCATCATTACACCAAAACAGAGTATGATACCGTAGCCAAAGGCCATATGTATTTCAAGGGGGGCTAGGAATTGGAAGCAGTTTCAACGGCCATAACCTGTATCGTCAGTGTTTTATATTCCGTCAGCTCCACCTCTTTAAAGTAGTTTGTACTGTTTTTAGTTTCTGTACCCATTAGGTTGCCGCTGTTACTAGCAATGCATCTACTTAATTGTCTATACATATAAGCTAGTGTGTGAGCTGCAATTCTTTACGCTTGTCACGCAGAATATTTGTTCACATTCCATGCCACATAATTTTGCACATTCATATTTGCTGTTTTTGGGGAAATGCGACTGCATGCTACCTCGATTACAAGGATGAATATGAAAACGATCGTAGCCATTTGGTTGGGAGGATTTCGAGAAAAGGGGGCGCCATGCCGCCATCTCCTGACCCCGCACATCAGCTCCCAGCGCCAGGGCTTTAGCCTCGATCTTCGTGTCATTGTCGCTGTGTGACTAGGTCCGCATCAGTCAAGGATATCTTCGTTGGTGACAAACAAGAATTGACAATCTGGCTCGCTTGAAACGGGATTGTTTTCTTTCATTCTCTTTGTGTAGTAGGCTAGCAATCATTAGAACTTTGTAAAAAAATTATCTAAATGAGATATAGACAAAGCCCACGAATGGTCAGGGCTTATGAAGGAGCTAATTCCGATCTGAAAAGAGAAAACCGAAACAACCAGCAAACTTAACGAGAAAGAACGAGTCGGAACTGACGTGCTTAGCTGACACAACAAAAATACCAGTTCAAGGCAGAATGAAATTCTGAGGTAAGGCAAAATCTGACTTGAGGCCAATTCTAGCTGACCGGGTGAAATACTGAAGGAAAAAAGTGACTGATGGTGAATTCTAGTTTCTAACGGTTAGAGAGTCCCTATTTTAGGCTGTGAAAAATAGTTTTTTCTTAACACTGTTATGCCATGTCTCGATGAGAAAATACAGATACAGTCACGGGTCGCAATATGCAAAAGTGGAATATTCTTATGGTCAAGTACCCGCAGAAAGAAAATAAAAACTTATGGTTGAGTACTGATGTATGAAGCCTGATAAAATTATTATTCTCCACATAGTGCCAGTGAATATGGCACAAAGCCGTTTTATTAGGCTCTTCTAAGCAAGGGTCAAAATCCGAAAGCAACCATCTGATAAATACGATACTGCTAGAAGTGACTTCTCCACAGGACCTGACTTGGATTGGGGAACAACAGCGCCAAAACAAATCTCTAGCGACACAAGAGGACCTTACTGTCAATCGCCATGACTGGTACCGACTAACTCAGTATTGCAGGATGCCGACTAGTGGATTCCAAGAGTACAATGCGGACATGATTCGAGGCTCCAAACCTGGCAGCTTCCAGCTCCTTGACTTCGCAGGGCCTCACTCAGTCTGACTGCCCAGGCGACGACGGTGGTGGATAGTTCTACTGTTTCAGCAGGGCAAGGACGGGATGTACAAGTACAATGGCACCATCCTTGTGTTTACATGAACAGTATTGGTGGTACCTATCGTCAGGCAAGTGAATTTGCCAGAAATGGCAAACGAACAGTTAGTACCATTAAATCATGATACATGTTGATAACAGAACAAGGAAAGAAATCACAAAATTTAGGTACGAGGTGGAATGATGGGATCTAGAGAGGTGTATACAAACATGTAGAACATCTATAATTTTGACAATGGTCCTCTGAGAAACAGAAAATTGACCATAGACCAGTGGTGACAGCAGTCAGCGGCAATGCAGCTAAAGCCGCTCAGGTAGACTGGATACTAACTATGACGTCATGGTTAGTATGGTCAGGAATCTTTTTATCACGAAAAACACACACATGTCCAAATAAGGGAGCGGGAGCACCAGATAGACACTAGAGAATTCCAGCCAGATAGTTGTAAGCTTCAGTGTGTATCTAATCTGTATTTGACCATGAATCAGAGGTTGTATTTGACCATGAATCAGAGGCAGGCTCTACAGGTGTTGGCTTTCTGGGTGCATATATCTATTTTTATTTTATTTCGAGCGAGATTCTCTCCCATTATTTCCTGATTTTCTAGTTCTAGTTGTTACTTTCAGTAAGGTTTATTGACGATCAATCTAGATGATCTTTGTATAGAGAATGTCTACAAATATGAAAATGTTTCTCAAAGCGAGTTTTTGGTCCCTATTGTGTAACTTGTGTTGTTCCAAAAGGATATTCAAGTACAAAGTGCACATCAGGGTATCGAGAAAAACAGCAAATGATATCAGAGTTAAATAGAATACCTTCTAACCTCAGAGACAGCGCCCTTGGCCTTTACAGCTCAATCAAACATTTGCTGAGACTTCTGTCTCCGGTTCCTTACTTTCCTCCAGTTGTTCTATCACAGGATCGTCCCCACCCAAACTACTTTCCTCCAATTGTTCGATCACAGCGTCATCTGCATCCGATTCGTCTTCTGATTGGTCCACCTCTCCTTCCACACTGTTCTTTTTGTTTGCTCCATCTTGTTCTTTCTGTATAGCTAGTTTATTGGGCACAAGAATCAGATATATATTCCTTTCCGCAAAATTCTTACTTCCTTCCGTCGCTAGCTGAAATATGATGAACAAAATTTAAAAGATTGAAACTGGCTGATTCAAATAATTAGTATGCACTACAGCAAAACTGGAGAACAAACTAATTTGCTCTGAAAATTGAAGAGTTGTTTGCACCCGATAAAAGGCAAATGTGTGCTCCTTTTCTAGGCATTGTACTAAAGTATAACCTAAATTACCTCACCAACATCAGTTTGGAATCTTCTGAGAAGTTCAATCGCTTGTTTTTTGTACAAGTTCTCCCGGCCTTTCAAATTCACCACAATCTTAACCTGAAACGCCGGTCTAGAGTAATAAGTTTTAACACCCTAATAATAATAATAGCAATAAGAATAATAATAGCTTCTATCACCTTGTCACCAGCTTTAAGAAATTTCTTTGCAGCTCTAAGCCTCACGCTGTAATCATGAATATCGATATTGTACCTGCCAAACAAATGCATAAAGATTCCAGCACCACCTTAAGTTGCTAAAACAAACAACGGTCTGAATTTACTATTAAGCCATCATGCCAGAGGCAAATTGTTTCTAGCAATTTTTGTTACTCTATTATGCGAAATAGCTCGGGACAGTTCCAGTCAGTGTACACAAATCTTTTAATACCATTATGCTTAATCTAACCAAGTTCATCAAAATAGTTCTGTTTTGCAAAACACTAGAAGCATAAGGGTCAGTAACTGATTGATTGCTTTGAAACAAAAAGTCGTAAGCCATGTAGCTTGGTAAGTGAATATCTTGGTCAGTACCCCATTTTCAGCTCTTTCAATCCCATGCGTTTTGCTGTAGAGAGTAAACACCAGGGAAGAGGTAACAGATATTAGCACAGTGAACACATATTTGGATGGTAAATAAAGCAGTTAGCAAAGTTTACCAACGGATCTTTTCTGCTGAACTCTTTTCTTCTTCTGTTGTTCGTACTTGTGTTTTCTGTATAAAACGAGTAAAAGGGAATTCAGGTCAATTCCAAAGGAAAGAAATGTGGATAAAAGAAAATATGACAGTTATTGTCAAAATACAAAAATTTAATACTTCTGACTACTGTATTAATGAAAATCGATTGTCAGAGTTGCTAATTAAGACCATGTCTTGCCCAATACATTATATAGACTTGAAACGAGGAACCGTTTTCCAATATAATTAACAACCACACATCAGGAAAAGCCTATTACTGATCTAACATGCAGATTCCATGGTACATGTTCTGTATAGAGAAGCGGGGTCTTAAGAAGACAAGGACAGCAGCTGCAGGACATTGTTACTTTAGCTATTGTGGTAATATTGATATACTTATGACATACCACTGAAACCATTATGAGCAAACTTGTCAATACCAAATGACCTCTTGAGGTTATATCACCTTGTTTTACAGTGTGCTAACACATACTTAAAAGTGTACTATCAGTTAACCTGATTTCATAATGAAAAATAATCAGATAGGAGGTGAAACTGGCAGGTGTTCATTGCAACATACTTGTATTCTTTCTCTTCAAAGAGTCGGAGTACCGGAGGATCTCCATCTAGTGACAATATTGCCTGAAATTAGAGAAATATAAACCATCCCAATTTCTGTAAATACCGACACTACTAATGCATGTCACCTAACAAGGTATGGCTTTTGTTGATATCTTGTTTGACACATGCCTATACAAGCATTTGCTAATGAACATCTTTTGTTCCCGTTCATGCAACTTTGAGCTGGAAAAGTACGCTTATAGAGAAAGAAGCTAGAAGCACATGAGATGGAGAAAGTACCAGTATAAGGTCATTTTCGTCTGCAATTCTAACTGCCTCGCTTACAGATATAACACCAACCTATAGAGGAGGAATGGTGTTACACTCTCAAATAATCAGGTAAGAACATAGTTGCATGATTGGGCCTGTGACATACCATATCTTTCTTGGCATCCAACAGCCTTACGGTCGAGGACCTAATAAAGGAAAGCGGTTCAAACATTAAAGAGTGAAATGAACATAGCTGCATAGTGGGTGTTTCATAGATATGGAAGCAGCCATCATACAAGACTAAATGGAATAAATCACAGTTGCTAACATGGCATCCACCTCACTGTTGCTACTTGGAGTAGCAATACCAGGAAGTCACTTCTTAGAATTGTGTAACATTTAAATCACAGAATTGAGCAGCATTGGACTGATAGCGTCAGAAATACGAGTTTTAGAATTGTGTAACATTTAAATCACAAATAACCCAAAACACCCAACATTTAAATCTAGAATTGCGCAGCATTGGACTGATAGCATGTAATCGCTTGGTTACATGTGGATGAAAATTGCATCGAATCGCTCGGCATTTGCCATCACGAGCAAGTGAAACATATACAGCCAACCAAGCAGCGTAGCAGAGCAGAGGGAGCAGTTGGTTCGTACGTGATGCGCTCGATGTCGAGGGCGGGGTCCTGCTCCTGCTCGGGGGCGCGGTTCCGCCCACCGCCCTCTTCTTCATCGTCCTCGTCGCTCCCGTACGAGGAGTAGCGCGCGACCGCGACGAACCGCTTCGGCCGCCCCCGCCGCGCGGCCAGGGACCGCGACGAGGATGAGACCGAGAAGGAAGACGAAGGGACCGACGCGTAGGCGGTGGATGTGGCGGACCTGTAAGGGATTACGCGGGACACGGCCGGGGCGAAGGCGAAGCCGGCGGCTATGCCGACCATGGCCGGTGCGCGGCGGTGGTCGGGGCAGGGGGTGGCCGCGGCGCGAGGGGCCTTATCTGCTCGAAGGTTTTTGCCGCGAGAGGAGTCCCAACGAGTGGAGGGGATAGGCGCGGGTGGGATGTCGGAAATGGGTGTCTCGGGCTGTGGGCCCGAACAGGCCCGGTCATATCTACCGCTTGCTATTATTTTTTTGGAGAGAACGATGGGCCAGTCCGATAGGGCGTTGCTTATGTTGGGCTGGGCATTTAGTTATTCGAGTTACGATGTCTGCCCAGATTTTTTTATAGGATAAAAACAATTTTGACCCCCGCTTTAGGATACAGGTAAATGTGGTCTTTCCCTAAAAAAAGGGTAAATGTGGTCGTTCGTTGTAATGGAAGAGAAAATTCTGCATATATAGGTATAGCTTGTTTCCCGGGTGTGGTCGTACCCCCGCTGCTGGCCGCATGCTCGTCGGGTCACCATGAGGTCCATGGCATTGAGGTCATACTATATGTTGCTACCCTTTTGTGCCACCAACAGCGGGCGTGCCGAAAACTTCCGAATCCTCATGGTTATCACCTCATGATCGCTTCGGCGGTAGTGAGGGAGCTGGCCTCTCTTCCTGTGACGAATTCTCGAAACCGAGAATCGAGAATTCCAATTTGCAGGAAATGAGCCACGTTAGATCACACGTCAATACGAAAGAAACATGTACATGGCAAGCAATCCCGTGGCGATGGGGGGGGGCGAGGAATTGTGAATTAACCTCCAAGTATGACGGGTAAACGAACAAGCAATAAATAAGTTCTCGATAGATTCGTCAACATTGCGAAAAAAGAAAATCATTTTTAGAATTACAAATAATATCATCAGGTTTTCCATGATTGATATCCATATAATCCATCTTCCATTATTCAGTCAAATATTTTTTGCTTTGGATATGGTGATAAGAGCCGTATGCGGCGTTTTCTTGCTCTCTCTTTCATCATTAAAGATTGTTCCACGTAAGCAGTCCTACATGGACATATAAGATAGGATCCACCGTGTAGCACAATCGACGGCCTAAATAATCCATGAGCTCTGTTGCATGCGTCCATGAATGCGACCAGCACCGGCAATGCGAAATGGGAAGTGTAAGTGATCATCGGGCCAACTTATAATATGCCCACAATTTTGCAGTAGGTACGGTGCGACACCGACCCAGAAGGTGATAACATGGGACAGGGCGTGTTTACTTATCGCGGCGCACCATGTTTATGATTAGGAAGTGGACAAAATGCCTAAAAATCTTTGCTTCTTGAAAAATGACAAGAGAGTTAAGGAAGAAGTAATGCTTCCACCGATATGGGCAACGATATCATCCTAGGCATTGTTAGAATTACCTTCAACTGTTATTTCTGATATTTTGAGAAATTCATGTATCAATTAATTTGTGATGTTTCTCGAAATGAATCAAATGAAAATTCCTGGCATTTCTCACAATACCGGCTAATCTATATTTGGGCATTCTACCATTAGGCCTCAGAAGCTATTCCTACCCATATTTTGTAAGTATCCTTAGATTAATTATGCTGAACCATTCATTATGCATGTCATTAAATTGCAACCAAACGTAAACTCAATTACAGAAGCTATTGTGTGAACTGAAAGCACATTGGGAAACCACATATCACAAGTTAGCCCAACAAATTAACCACCGTTCATTTTGTATCAGCCAATCCCAACATACATTGTACAGGAACCTACAAACATACATGTATCATACTACTATCTTAATTGCATTCACCGAATCCTCAACTTGAGCAGAAGAGTTCCCTAACGATACCCCCAGCCTTGATAATAAATTTCAAAAGTTTGGTAGATGGAGAATCCCAAAGTTTGGTAATAAAAAATGCTTCGAATTTATCTAAGGATCTTGGTAACGAGGTTAATGAATCTCTTACGGACCACATGGGTCTGCTTATCGACAAAACAATTAAGAAGAGCATGAAAAAGGCTAAGGGAGGCATTGGCCTCACTGTTAAGAGACGGAGTGCTAGGCTACAAAAAATAAATACTGTTTTATCATGAAAGGAATGATATGGAATAGTGATGGGTTCGGTAACACCGCAAAACATTTTTCGGTTAAAGAATCAGTGAGGGAGTTAAATCTTAATTTTGTAGCGGTTTTGGAGATGGGTAAGTCTCATTTCTCAGTTCCTTTCTTAAAGCAACTAGCCGAGGGGAAAGACTATATGTGGTATTGTCTCCCGCCTAGGGGCAGATCCGGTGGGATCCTAGTTGGGTTTGATAGAAATGAGTTTGTTGTTCAAGATGTTGTGGCGGGTGATTTTTGTATTAAGTTACAAATCTCTAAGAGATCTAAGCGCAGGGCTATTCAGCCCCTGAGAATCGCTCCTGCTGCGGGCCCGCTTGTCATTGTGTCTGTGTGGATCCGGAAGTCGGTTCGCAGTCTCTATCTTGTTTCCTTATCCCAGCCAGAATCCAAGCGCGTCCTTTCTCATCCCATCCAGCCTCTCGATCCCCTTTTCTCGCCTCTCCATCGCCGGTCGATCCAGGCCGGCTTCGTCGGCTCCTTGCGCCGGCGACTACCGCCCGACACCGGCACATCCCCCTCTTCCGACCCCATGGCAGGGAACCGCAGATCGCCCCTCGCCCTAGGCGCAAGCTCGCGAATTATAGAGGAGGAGTTGAAGGCTCAATATTTGGCGTCCATGGCGATGGCGGCGGCGGGGCAGCGGGTGGCGGTGATGCGGCGCTGCGACCTGGCTAGACCACGCAGAGCCGATGCATCCGTCCAACAAGCCACGGCCGACGCCGGCGTCTTCGGCGCCGCGGATGGCTCCAGCTCCGGCGTTCCGGTCCTCCTCGTGTTTCCCCGTCACAGGGTTTGCCTCCACGATTCAGTGGAAGGAGCCTGGTGACGGGTGGCAGCCAACTCCGCGCTCTTGACACCGCCACCCCATTTTCCCTCCTTCTGCTCGCCCACCCCTGTCCCATCGAGCCATGACTGTCCCAAGGTGATGGATTTACATCTGTCGCGTTTGCATCGGTTCCATCATTGAAGTTATCCCTGCATCTGATACGAATTAATCATGTGCAGGCTGTAGTAGTAGAGATACACATGCGTGCGCTTGCTTATTAGAGTTTTTCTTGACAGCGGAGAATTCCTGGTGCGAAACGACACCTGTTTGTATACGTTCGATTGGAAATATAGTTGACTTACAGATCACCAATAGACTGTATCTACTATAAAACAGTATTGCCGCTAGCTAATCCATCAGATGAATTGGCCATATTGTGCATCAACATGAAACGCCCAGTATAAATGCAGGGAGTGGTTGCTACGGCTCGGGATTCGTGGGCATGGTTAGCAGCCAACGTACGACTGTCGATGTTGATCTCGCGGGTCATGGGAGTCTTGCTGCGGCTCAGGATTCATGGGCATCGCTAGCAGCCAACATACGACTGCCGATGTTGGTCTGGCGGATCATGGGAGTCGTTGCTGCTGCTCGGAATTCGCGGGCATTGCTAGCAGCCAACATATGTTATTTGTTGGAAATTTGTTGATAATTGGGTGACTGGTTTATTTGTTCGGAAAATTTATACCGCATCTGGACTTCAACCTTGCTATTCGCCTGCACGCCAGCCCTCTCTCTGGGTGCCCTTAGCTGTGTGTCTATCCTGCTCCACTCTGTTCTTCATTTTCAATGTCATGAGTATTCTATAATTTCAGGTGAGATATTATTTTCTTTATTCAATTCTTAAGGGTAGGATTTTGTTATTTTGGTTCAGTTGAAGACAAAATGGATGAAATTGTGTGTATAAGTTTATAAATATTTATGTATCGGAAAGGCCCAACGAAGAAGCTCTTTCATGAAATTCATGTGTGAATCTGTTTTGTTAAGTTAAACAAAGGGCAGTTCTCATACTACATGCAAATAGATAAGTCGATCACGATCTTATTTGTAATACGTAAACGTATTCCACAAGTTCAGCACGGAGGTTATCATGCATATATTAGTCTAATGATGTTTATTTACATTCTTACAATTGCATCCCTGCTAAAAAAATCTTGAAATTGCAAAAAGAACAGGTTATGCTGAATATAGAACCAAGGAGCGGACTCTGTAAGTTGGTATTTACCTTTTTAGTCTTTATCTATCATTATTGACTCAAGTATAAAGATCATATCACTGTACCGGTGGAAGAAGTCAGGGAATCCTCTCCTTTTGAGCACTTTTATGGTACACCTAAATGAATATAAGCCATTCATTTGTTCCAATCCAACGGATATCGTGATCTGGTACTCCTGCGGAAACACCAAGGAGTACCATCTTCAGAACAGTGGAGTACCATGGGTTCAGGGGTAATTTGGTAACCATGATAGTAATTATCGCGTCACTATGTTTAAATATTAAAAAATATAACTATTCATCTGTTCAATCCCCATTCTCCGGTGGAAAGTGGTAGCGACCGGGCGCACATAAAAGCACATTGCCCCGCCGGCGACCGCCGAGTAGTGATCTATACCACAGGCGGCCGAGCAGTGGGCCTGATGATTATCCTGGGAATGGAATCAACGAAAACGAACATGGGATGTGCAAATGTGATTCCCAAACGCCGATCCTGGCCGGCCGGCTGGTCAGCTCCAAGTTTTTTTTTTTTCATCTATCACGCCATGAAGATGAGAATATAATTCAAAAGCAGCGTTCATGGCCTGAAGGCGGATCATGATGAACGGGAAGTCTAATTGCTAGCATAGGATGGATTGATTCGTTCCATTTGTAGCGATAATTGCCGCTCCTGATCATTCAGCACTGTAATGGTGTTTTTTCTTGCCATTCTTCCATCTGGGAGGATGGCGGCGGGGACGCACGACCAGGGGCGTGCGCTCAGATCGGGAAGATGTGACGACGGTTCACAAGAAGAAAGACTAATATACCCTTTTAACCGAGGGTTAGATCTGATTGGTACTCCAATCTCCTTTCTGGAGTACCAGGGTACCGTAAAAATCACCCTCCTTTTCTATCTTGCAACTGAGAGGGTTGGTTGTTTAGTCTTAGCTATCGACTGACAAGTCAATTGCTACTAACTGACTAATCTCTTTTGTTGTCTCTAACAGCCAAGATGAGAGATGTACACTTTCACCTAATGGTGACCGAAGTGGTGATGTTCTTGAACTCCATGATTGACCTGATGGTCTTTCTGGTAGCGACTCTTTACACCATGTTAGTGCAGTTCAAGTTACCGTCTGCTTGCTTGATTTTTTTCAACCGAATGTAGATGGTGCCTCTTCCATCCATTGATTAAAGAGGAGAGGAAAAGATTACAAAGTAGTTCACAGGGCAATGCAAGAAAACTACCACGTACAGTTATACAACAACAGCTCCCAAAAGGCCAGAAGCAGGGAAAACTAAACAGGTTCAAGTGGTCTGCGAGCAATGGCACGCACAGAGACATGGCCAGCGCTACGGCTGGCTGGCTATGTTAGCGTGGAGTTTATGTACAAATAACAGTGTAAAATCTGCAGAAGGCTCTAATTGCCGGAACATTTGTTAGAGTGTAGTTCATGTACCAGGTACTTCGGCTAGGTTAGCTTGGCATGGTTTTATGTCCATGATTTAGATCATATTTCATTCAGCTCCATTAATGTGCACAACGGTTACACTTTCTTGCAAGCAAGTATTGTTCTGCAGACTATAACATCTGGATGTTACAAATTTATCTCTCTTAAGTCGGTCAGATCTCTCATATGAATCAATTAATTTTATGCAGTAAGTTTTTTCCACGCTGCAAAACGTTGGACCTTTCAAACTGGGACAAGCTAGCTGAAAAACTATATGATTATTCTTCAGAGATCAATCTTTATTTCAGGAATTATGGTATCTACTGCAAATGGTGGCACGATCTTATGGCCAAGATGCAAGGTGACCTTCCTTTTGTGGATGAGAGCAAAATAATATATCTCCACATGCTAATGCAGATTTTGTTGTGACATAAAATGAGTAATCTATGTTAAGAGCAACTAAGAGGCTTTTTGTACTTCCGTTCGGCTCACAAAACTTGACAAAGAGAGCTCATTGAAACTATGACATTTCAGACCAAGGAAACTCGATTGCCCTAAGAAAATTGTTAACATTAAAATCTTTGGTTGTGACATGTGAAATCCAACAATGATGGTTTATTCATGAAAACATTTTTCGTAGAAGTAATAAACGGGCGCAGCAACGCGCGCCTTTTCCTTCTAGTAAAAAACAATCTAGATGGTTTTTTGTGGGCTCTTGTGGTGGTGTATGGGGCGGCGCAAGAAAACTTAAAACCTGACTTCTTAGCTGAGTTGGTTAGAATTTGTGAAAATGAGGATAGGCCTTTGTTAGCAGGAGGAGATTTTAATATTATCAGACGACAAGAAGAGAAGAATAATGATAATTTTAATGGGCGTTGGCCATTCAATTTTTAATGCGATCATTGAGAGCCTTAACTTGAAAGACATTGAACTTTCTGGTAGGCAATACACTTGGGCTAGTAGGCGGCCGATTCCCACCTTTGAAAAGTTGGACCGATATTTGGCTAGCATCGAGTGGGAACAGAAATACACATTGGTATCAGTACATGCACTGGCACGTACTGGTTCTGATCATACCCCGCTTGTTATTGACTCTGGTCATCAAGTGCACCTGGGAAATATCTCTCATTTTTCGTTCGAACTTTCTTGGCTTAGGAAGGAGGTTTTTTTTTTGATGTGGTGGCTTGGGAGTGGTCCTCATTTGGTGATGGATGCTCACCGATTGAGACATGGCAGATTAAAATTAGACATTTGCGCCAATTTTTAAGTAGTTGGGCAAAAAATTTAAGTGGAGATTATAAGGCGAAAATACAAAAACTTCTCCTTCTCATTGATGAGTTGGATATTAAGGCAGAGACTATACCGTTATCTGTAGCGGAGTTGGCTGCGAAGAAGCAGGCGGATGAGTACCTTGCTAAGCTTAGACGCGATGAGGAAGCCTAATGGGCTCGGAGAGCTAAGGTTAAGTATGTTCAAGAAGGAGGTGACAATACTCGTTATTTCCACTTGATTGCAAATGGGAAGCACCGAAAAAAGAGGATTTTCCAACTTGAACAAGATGAGGGAACTATTATTGGCGAGGCTAATCTTAAAACCTTCATCACAAATTTTTATAAAAAGTTATTTAGCCCATCCAAATGTAATAATGTTTCATTGGATGAGTCTGTAACTCAAGATTTATCTCGTGTATCTATTGAGGAGAACGAGATCCTAACATCTCAGTTTACTGAAAGTGAGGTGTTTGACGCTATTTCTCAAATGGAGCACAATAAGGCCCCGGGACCAGATGAGTTCCCGGCATAATTCTATCAGAGCTTTTGGCGGATTGTTAAAAAAGATCCCATGGCGATGTTAAACCAGTTACAGGAGGGTGATCTTCCGTTGTATAGGCCGAACTTTGGGGTCATTACTCTACTGCCTAAGAAAGAAAATGCTGCCATAATTGAGCAATATAGGCCTATTTGTCTTTTGAATGTTAGCTTCAAAATCTTTACTAAAGTGGGTACAAATCGAGTGACTTTTATAGCACAGAAAATCAATCGTCCCACTCAGACGGCTTTTATCCCGGGTAGGAATATCCTAGAAGGTGTGGTGATTCTTCATGAGACTATTCACGAGTTGCAATCCAAAAAACTGGATGGGGTTCTTTTCAAAATTGATTTTGAAAACGCTAACGATAAGGTAAATTGGTCTTTTCTCCAACAAGTGCTTCAGAAGAAAGGTTTCAACTCAACTTGGTGTGATTGGGTAGCGCGTTTTGTTCAGGGGGAGTGTGGGAATTCGTGTTAATGATGACATTGATCATTATTTTCAAACTTTAAAAGGGCTAAGACAGGGGGACCCTTATGTCTCCAATCTTGTTTAATCTGGTAGCGGATATGTTGGATGTCCTCATTGAGCAGGCAAAAGAAGATGGTCAGGTAGGGCGCCTAATTCCACATTTGGTGGAGGGAGGCATTTCGGTGCTTCAAGATGCAAATGACACTATCTTGTTCCTTGCACATGATGTGGACAAGGCAGTTAACATGAAGCTTATTTTGGCCATTTTTGAACAACTTTCTGGCCTTAATATAAATTTCCACAAGAGTGAAATTTTCTGTTTTGGCAAAGCAGCTGATCACAAAGAGGACTACCGTAACATTTTTGGATGTGAGGTGGGGTCTCTACCTTTCAAATATATGGGGATTCCTATACTTTATAGGAAGCTTCTTAATAAATAGTGGAAGATAGTTGAGGATCGTTTTGAGAAGAAATTAGCTTCTTGGGCAGGAAAACTTTTGTCTTATGAAGATAGATTGGTATTGATCAATTCTGTCCTAACAAGCCTCCCAATGTTCCTATTATCCTTTTTCGAAATTCCAGTGGGAGTTAGGAAAGGGCTAGAATACTTTAGGAGTCGGTTCTTCTCGCAGAGTGACCAAAAAAGAGAAAGTATTGACTTACTAGATAGAATATTATTTGCCGACCAAAAGATCAAGGGGGTTGGGAATTGAACTGTTAGAAATTAAAAATAGGTGTCTATTAAGCAAATGGATTTTTAAGCTATTGAATGAGAAAGGCGTTTGGAAGGAACTGATAACAAATAAATACCTATGTGGTAAGACTCTAGCTCAAGCTAAAACGAAAAACACTGATTCCCCTTTTTGGCGAGGGATTATGTCTGTGCGGCATGACTTCTTTAGTCGAGGAAGTTTCCTTGTGGGAAATGGCCACTGAACTCGGTTTTGGGAGGATAGGTGGCTTGGGGATAGGCCTCTGGCGCAACTATACCCAGATTTATATAATATAGTATGTAATAAGAATGTTCTTGTTACTGCTGTATTATCAAATGCTCCACCATTAAACCTTCAGTTAAGAAGGAGTTTATTAGGTACTAAATGGGTTGAATGGCTCAAGTTAGTACAACATCTCATGTCGGTCTCGCTGACAAACGAAGAGGATGTCTTTTCGTGGAGCTTAACAACTAACAGGTTATTTTCGGTAAAATCTACGTACACAGACCGTTTCTTCATAACTATTTGTGGAAAATGAAAATTCCTCTAAAGGTTAAGATTTTTATGTGGTTCGTCAATAGAAAGGTGATTCTCACAAAGGACAATCTTGTTAGACAAAATTGGATGGGCTCTAAACAGTGTGTTTTTTGTACTCAAGATGAATCTGTTGAACATCTCTTTATATCATGCCCCTTTGCTCATAAATATGGAGATTGCTTCAGTTTACTTTCAATATCCAACCCCCATCGAGTCTAGATAATATGTTTGATTCTTGGTTAAATGGTATTCATAAGATTGTTAAAAAAATGTATACGTATTGGCGTTTGTGCGTTTATTTGGGCTACCTAGACGTGCCGAAATGATGTTGTTTTTAACAAGGTGGAACATGCTCATTTTTTACAGGTTGTCCACAAGACTACGTACTGGATTACTACGTGGTCGCTACTCCTCAAGCAAGACCAACGATCTTACATGGAAGCTGGATGCACCCGTTTAATGACGGTGGTGCGTGCTATCCTTTGCTCAAATGGGTGGCAACATGATAGACGTATTTGTGCGGCTTAGCGATACTTGTTTTAGATCCTTTTTTACAGAGTGACTGGGATGTAGCCGACCTGGAATGCGTTTCTTTCTTCCATTTTTATTGAACTATCTACTTTTTGTAATCTTCGGATTTTGAAGTTTTAAATAAAATGTCGTGTGCATCACTCTGATGCAGAGGTAGGGGACACCCGTTTCTAAAAAAATGTATCATACTATGGATGTAGCATGAAGACATCCATGTGAATAACAAATGCTCCAAGTATTAATTTCTGGAATAAAGATCATCTGATACAGTTTTAGATTTGGTTGCTCCCTATTGGTGTGGCGTGAGGGGCTGATCAATTCCGCCTCCGATAACCTCTCCATTGAGCTCGCTTCACCATTATTCTCCCCTTTCCTACTACCACTTCGAATGGACAAGTAGAAGAGGGTGTTTCAATTGCGAGTGGGCAGGCTACAGGATTCCTACCCCGACAAGGCTAGGCCAGATCCAAGCTTCTCGGTATGAGCTCTTTCGCAGGTCAGGCGTGTCGTTGCGGCTATTTCTCAACCAAGTATTTAGGAATATCCATGATACAAGCAGGCCGGGAAGCCCGTATGAGCATGTTGGATTAATATGGGTCATATCAATAGATTTGAATGAGACCACTCAAGCTGTCGGGTCCCGATGGATTCTAGATCAACTTTTTTCAGTGCATGTGTGCCAGGGTGACATCTAATGTATTATCTGTCCAAATAATGTTCCATTTCTTTAATGATGTCATTTCTACTATATTTTGTTTTATAGTTTTTTTTTTGCAACCGACTCATATGCAAACTAGATGTTTATGTACATGGTGCTTTCTATGGTGTGTGAAGGTTTGGGATGTTTGATCAATAGGTGTTTCTCTGATTTTCAGTGGCATAATTTTTTTAGTAATAAGTATTTTGAAATTTTATTGAATGTACAAACAAGCTAGTTGAGAATTAGAGTTAAAATTTTCTATTTATTAGCCGAAGATCTGAAGCTAGGGTGAAGTTCATTTTTTTTTAAATTGTCAAGTTTTATCTGTATCTCAGAAGTTAAAGTTGTATGTTGTACGTCTAACTCATTGTTCAAAGCTCTAGATTTTAGTTGGAAGTAAAAAGTTATGGAATTTTGAAAAGTTAGTTGAAAGTTTGGAGCATTTTCATCAAAGTATTTTCGTATCTGAAGAACTTAAGGTTCCATATATCTTGGTGCATGCTTTTATGCTTTTGTACAGACATGTACAGGCAGACAATCACAAAAGATGAATTACCATTACATGGTAGTACTGTGGTGGGTATTTCGATCAATCTATAGCCGGTGCACTATAGCAGTATAAATTTATATGAAATATACCGGGGTAGTCATGTTTATTGCTATATATATACTTCATGGGCTTCTCTTCTAGCATGAGGTATATCAAATGGCTTCGATTCAGAACTAGAATATGAGTGTTTTCTTATACTTAGTGCACCTATCGACCCAAGCTTTAAGCATGGAGGGTATTGGGAATTGGAATGTGAGTGTACGTGTTCGTAATCAATCATAATTTGTCTGTGTATAGTTAGTAATTCTAGATTTAAATATATTTGACTAAGTACTTTTACCTTACTATCGTAGGTGCCATGCTTACCGGGCTTCTCTAGCATCAAAGGAAGTCAATGTAGCAGTTTATACGAAAGATTACCTCAATGAATCAGGGTTCACGTGGGGTTGTAAGGAGTCCCGCTTATTACCTCATGTCCTCATCGTCCCACGTATGTTAAGCGAGCGTCCATAGTAGCGACACCAAGCAGTTACACATGCTATCCGGCATCCGTCTGCCCGCATATTCCCACTTGATCTCACAAGTTGTCTCGGAATTCTGAAACCTCTGCTTTGACTTATTGAGATGAACGTGTTACTGCATCGAGCGAAATGAACATGATAAAAAAGAGTGGAACAAATTTTAAAACACACACATAGTACAATGGTGCGAATGCATATTTTCGAAGTGGCAGACCGGATTAGTACAACATATAATTTCCTAACTCACTACTAGTGACTTCTAACTGAAAATTAACCGGCAAAATCGTAAAAAGGTTGTATGCAAAGCTGCTCTGCATGCATCTTAGACCAGCCACAGTGTGCATGTAAAGCGATTCATAGCCTTCTCTCTCCTATCTTTGATTCGGTTCAATACAGTGTAGAGCATCGGTACATATTGTCTGACACAAGAAGCGATTCAACAAGTTGAATCGGTTCAATTCTCGTCGTTGCCCCACTCGTCAGTTCATGCAAGGGAGAATGCGGAGGGGGGGGGGTGCGCTACTGCCACGTTGATTTAATATACATGCATGGGTCGGACACATATGCATGCAAACCGAACTACACACTGCAGCAAAGACATGCCGGTTCACAACTTTGACTCCTTTATTTTTTGAATCGGTTCAACAGTGTGGATGGTCTTAGAGACCAGACTTTGCCATCTCGTCGTCGTGCTTGCCCAGTAGCTACGGGTTACCAGCTCCAGCCTCGGCATCCTGCACCCGCTCCGGACGCACGTGGTTGCTCCCTGTGCTACAACACGCTGTCCACCAGGCAATTTTTCTTAGTTGCGCATCAGCACCGGGTCGTCTGGCTCTACAAATCTCCGTATATATAGTGCACGCCCATATCGGTGGTTCCTCCGCACTACAAAGCCTGGATCCAGCCGCTTGTCTTCAGAAAGACAAGGCACAATCAAAGCGTCCCCATGCATCGAGATGGTTGCGGCCTCGAAGTGCAGATGCTTGCGGCCCGCGCGTGATTGCCCACAAATCCCACGTTATTACAGAGCTCTACAGCAGGCAGACCCTCACTTGGAGCTTTACCAATGAAGTATTTCAATTCAAAGTTGTGGGTGATTTTTTTTTTCTGATTTTCATTCCAGTCAAGGAATGAGTAACACGACAATGCTTGCTGTAGGTGGTGTCAAAGGTACTCTGATACGCATTGCTAATTGTTTAAAAATTATTGGATACATAATGAATATATTAAATAGCCCTTGATGACATATGTAAAGCAAGTTGGTCTTTGTAGTGGTCATGCATTTCTTTTAATCTTAGCATGATTGTACTAGTAAGCAAAAGGATGATCACACCTGGTATACTTCTCTTTGTGCACTCTCTCTTGTCCACATTGTATATGTATTTGCGATTCAGCTGTATTCTTTATGTTGCTACTATTTTAGTTCAACATTTGGTTGGCTTTTGATTGGTAATCTGTATATTTGACTGGATTTTACTCGTAATTTCTTGCTCAGTCAAAGGACGCACTTCCATATAAATCTCAAGATCATCGATAATTGATGAAAGCCTCATTTTTTCCCCTTTTTCAAGAATGCTAGTCATGTGAAGCGCAACACTTACACCGATTGATTAGTGGGTCTAGACACATACACACATCAACATAACTGAACGGTCTCTATGCATCCATGCGCGCGCGCGGGGGGGGGGGGGGGGGGGAGAATACACCACACATACCCAACTCCTTCCAAATAGCATTCCTAACAGAGAAATGGCACCCTTGTAAGTTAGACGAAAAGGTGACATCGAATCCGTGCTCTCTGATAGTGGTTCTTTAATTTTCAATTGTAAGGTCCTTTAGTTGGAAGTCCTTTGGAATTTATTGAATGTACAAATAAGTTTGTTGAAAGTTAGTGTAGAAAGATGTAAAACTCGTAAATAGAAGCACTGAGTCTGGGTAGAAAGTTCAAAAATAAAATAGTTGAAAGTTGTCAAATCTTATTTCAAGATGTAGAGTTGAGTTAAGAAAGGTGTGTAATCTTTTTTAATGCATCAAAGTTAAGTTAAATGTTCAAAATAAATAAATGAAAGTTGTCTATTTTTTTAGATCATAAAGTTGTCTAATTATTTGTGGAAACCTCTAACACTTAGTTGAAAGTCAAAATCAATATATCAATTTTATACATTTAGTTAAAAATGGGAAATTAGGCATTCGAAGTTGCTTTCCAAAATTTAGGTACAAAGAACTTATAGCTGCATCTAGAGATTCGTACATGCAAATCCTTGTGTGCACACATTACATTAATGCGGTAGTAGGTGTATGCTATTACTTGGTACAGTAGTATTGTAGTAGGTACTTCGGTCAGATCATAGCTGGTACCCTATGGCCGTGCTTATTGCTATATATACAACATGTGCTTCTCTCCTATCAGAAGCAGTGCAGAAAATAGTCTCGTATCAACTTCCTTCTTTTATTTCGGGGCATCCACAACTTTAATGTATTGTAGCCTTGTTATTACAAGAATGTATCGTAGTCCTGGGCATAGGCATGGAGGGCACTGGGAATTTAGACGTGATTGTGACCGTGCTACTTGTGGCGAGCAGGAGTTCAATGCGTGTGTCCACATTGGGATCTGTGTGGTGATTTTCTGTGAGTAGGAGTGGTAGATAACGCATGAATCAGGATGCACGCGGACAGCTCCGCTCCCGTCGCCGCCCGCCTCATCCGTAGATAACTAATCCCGAGATCACGGCGTTTGCAGCCGCTAACTATTTAGTATGCTATGCCCGGCAGCCAGAGCGGGCAGTTCGTGTCCACAAATACGACTGTTGATCTGTGCTGCACGGATTGTTCCATGGCCAGCTAGGGACTTCGGGTCGTTGATCGTGTGTGACGTGCGCGCGCTAGAGGCGAGGCTGGCGGATGGACGAAACTATCAGGTTGGGCGGCCCTGTCCATCAGCCTTGTTTAACTTCTACGGGCTGTCCACCAAGCCGTTCGCTGGTTTGGAGCGGCACGGAAGTAGCGGACGAGCGGGCATCCTCCCCCGCCTGCATCCTGACGCATGAATTGGAACGGTGCAATGCGGCAGCCAGGGACCGCTTCAACAAAGGCTGTCTGTTGTAGAGAAATCCAGAGACGTCAAGGAGGTCATGCTCGACTCTGTTGTGGTTGTACTAGAAGAGGCATGCGGGGAGTAACACATCGTCAAGAAGGCGAGATCAAATAATGCAAGCCGCATCGCCTGCGGGTCAAATAGTGCAAGCCTCATCGACTGCCCTAGCATTGACATCATGATCTCACAATGGTCCAAAACGGCCACGTGTTGATGAAGTGGTGCGAGCGTCATTAATGCCTAAACCCGAGAAACGTGTGTTCTTAGGAGTGACGGATCGAGAAATGGAGCAAATCTTGGGAAAAAAATTGAGCACAAAAAATAACCACTAATTTTTCCGAAATAGCACATAATATTTAGTACGGATGTAGATATGAGCATATATTTTCAAATCCACTGTGATCATTGCAAACAAATGTAAATAAACTATTCAGGTTAAATTACATCAGCTCAGCGAAGTCGATTTTTGTTCAAGAAATTACCTTGACGAGGGAGCTCCCAGCCACGTTCAAAGTATGTGAGGAATAAGGGTAGTCACAATGCGAGTAACTTCACTAGTAAAATTGATGGCACGTAGGACAAAAAGGTGACGTGACAAGTATTTAATAAGTGCAACACGTACACACATCAAGATAACTACTGAACGGGCTCTATGCATCCTTGCAGGGGGAACTACACCACACATACCCAACTCCTTGCAAATTGCATTCCTAACAAGAAATGTCACCCCTGTAAGTCACACGAAACATCAAATCTGTGCTCTCTGATAGTGGTTCTTTAATTTTCAATGGTAAGGTCCTCTAGTTGGAAGTCCCTTGGAAATTATTGAATGTACAAGTAAGTTAGTTGAAAGTTAGTGTCGAAAGATGTAGAACTCTTACTAGAAGTACCGAGTCTGGGTAGAAAGTTAAAAAATAAAATAGTTCAAAGTTGTCAAATCTTATTTCAAGCTGTAAAGTTGAGTTAAGAAAGGTGTGTAATCGTTTTTAAGGCATCAAAGTTAAGTTAGATGTTCAAAATAAATAAATGAAAGTTGTCTTTTTTTTAGATCATAAAGTTGTCTAATTCTTTGTGGAATACTCTAACACTTAGTTGAAAGTTAAAATCAATATGTGAATTTTGTACATTTAGTTAAAAAATGGGAAATTAGGCATTCGGAGTTGCTTTTCAAAATTCAGATACGAAGAACTTATAGCTGCATCTAGATTCGTACATGCAAATCAGTGTGTGCACACATGTAGATTAATGCGGTAGTAGGTGTATGCTATTACTTGGTACAGTAGTATTGTAGTACACGTACTTCGGTCAGATCATAGCTGGTACCCTATGGCCGTGCTTATTGCTATATATACTACATGTGCTTCTCTCCTATCGGAAGCGGTGCAGAAAATAGTCTCGATCGTATCGATTTCCTTCTTTCACTTTGGAGCATCCACAACTTAATGTATTGTAGTCTTTTCTAATGTATTGTAGTCTTGGGAATAGGCATGGAGGGCACTGGGAATTTGAACGTGATTTTGACTGTGCTATCTATGGCGAAAAAGAGTTGAATCTGTGTGTCCACATTGGGGGCTGTGTGGTGAATTTGTCTGAGTAGGAGCATGTATTCATCTGATAGATCACGCAGGAATTGAAACAATGCAGTACTGCAGTCACAGACTGGTTGAAGAAATGCTGTCTGAGACAGAGATAGCCCGAGCCGTCGAGGAGACCCTGCTCGCTGTTGTTGAAGTTGGACAAAAAGAGGCACTGCATGACATGCAGTAAGAACTACAGAGTCAAGAAGGTGAGAACAAAGAATACAAGCCGCATCTCTTCTCGGACTGCCCTTTGTGCATTGACGGCCATGGGTTGATCAAGTGGTGCGAGCTCATTAATGTCCGAGCCAAATGTCCTTGAAGCAAGCCTGGGCCAAAAATTAAACACAAAAAATAACCAATTTTTTTTGTAATAACACATAATATTTAGTATGGTTGTAAACGTGACACATATTTTCAAATCTACTGTGACCATTGCAAACAAATGTAAATCAACTATTCAATTTCAATTACCGCAACTGAGCGAATTCGTTTTTAGTTCAAGGAATTACATTGACGAGGGAGTCCCTAGCCAGAGTACCAGAGACTGGAGCAACCGGAGGGCGCGGGCACAAACATCCGGAAAGCACACATGGAGTGGAGGCATCGGCCGGCCATGCAGGGGTCAACGACTTGCATGCGTACGTCAGCCAGCCAGGTGAACTTTTACATAAATAACCTTTTTGGCGCAGAAAATTCACACTCTAACCTTCCAAACCAGAAAATTGGAAAATAACTCTTTTGCTTAACACCCGCCACGAGGGCGTTATGCTCCATAGCTCAACGCCTTAGGTCCGGGGCGTTATGGACCGTTCCACCGTGGACTTGCGATCCGACGTGGCAGGGAGCTTAACGCCCCCGACGAAGGCGTTATGCTCCTCAACGCCCTGGCCGGGGGCGTTATGCTCCTTAACGCCTCGATCGGTGGCGTTATGCGAAGAGGTAAGTGGTCGGATAGGCACACTCCACTCCGACGTGGCAGGGAGCTTAACGCCCCTGACGAAGGCGTTATGCTCCTCAACACCCTGGCCGGGGGCGTTATGCTCCTTAACGCCTCGATCGGTGGCGTTATGCGAAGACGTAAGTGGTCGGGCAGACACACTCCACTCCACTCCACTTCACTCCCCACTCTAGCTCGCCTCCCTCTCTCACCCCACACTCAAATCCCTCCAAATCTTGGTGATTTCTCTGGGGAATTCGTGTTCCCTTGCTTCTCCGAGGTAATCTCCCCTCTTTCCCCTCGTTTTGTCCAAGCACAATGTTTCCATTTAGTCAATTTTCTCCCCTGTTTTTGAAACCCTAGAAATTGGTTCTTGCCACAATAATCCGTTTTTGGTTAGTTTTTTGTTGATGTATGGACTATGGAGTGGTTGTTATGATGATCTAGACCTATCAATTTGGTTGAAAACCTTATATATGTTTGGTTGGGGCTATCCATAATATGTCCATCTAGGAATTGCAATGATAAGGCCTACTTGTTAGCTATTGCAGCTATGTAATCGATGTTGTGCTTTTGCTTTTCTAGATGTTGTCGAGAATCGTGAATGAACACCATGTCGACTTTGCCGGGTTTTCGAAAGGAGACACTGATTATCGAGACCCGGATGAGGTAGTCATGTTCTTTGACGCTAGTCCAACATTCTTGATGTTGTGGACAAGGTCCGGAGTGAGTTGAATTGGAAGGACAAAAATGATGTAGTTGACTTGCAAGGGAGGTACAATGTCTCCCACGGTCATTACATTCGGTGGAAGATGATGCCCGTCGACTCGGAGAGTCATTGGGAAGCTTACAAGGCGGTTGTCTCGGACTCCAAGACAAATCGTTTGAGTTGTTTGCAAGAAAGAAGGTTGACGCTCGAGTGCACATTGACTTGAATCTCGAAGCATGTCCAAGTGAAGGGAGTAGCCCGGTTGAACGTGGTGAGGCACGTGTCGACCCGGAGGCCGAAGTTTATGACACAATGATGAGCCAACCTCCAATGACACAACCCTTGAGCCCCTATGGCAATAAAAATTATCATGATGACTACGATGAAGGTTATGGTGGCTATTATGAGCCCGAGCGGCATGCGGAGGAAGATGAGCCACTGGGAGATAACGGTGGCGGTCATGAGTCCGAGGCCCGTGCCGAGGTCGTGCTTGAAGGGACCGAGGGCGACCCAGGGGAACATTCCTTCCGTAATCATAATATTGGAGATGTGGAAGCGAATTGCTTTGAAGAGGACATGGACCGTGAGATCCCATACTCCCGAGCACATGCATTTGACTCGAAAGACGAAGGCCCATAAGAGGAACTTGACGAGGATGGTTTGACGCCTAAGGAAGCAAAAGCCTTTATGTATGCATTTGGCCGGGATCACCATACATCGATGTTTTATGATCTAAGTCTTGCGAGTAAGGCTATTGTTGATGATGATACCTCTAAGATTCTTGGTCCAAGGTCTTATTCTAAGAAATAAACCGAGCTACACAATCATGGGGTCGGTAAAGCAACCATCTTTTCATGCATGGAAGAAATAAAAGAATGGCTAAATGACTACTCATTGAAGAATCATCGAGAATTCAGTGTTAAGTACTCGGATGTTATGGTTAAATACCAAGTGGTATGTGATCGGAAAAGTTGTCCATGGACTATCCGTGCAAGGCCTATCAAGACGGGCGGAGTCACCAAAACAACACAATGGAAGCTTACAAAATGTTGTCCCACACACCGCGCGGGGATCCTAGCCGCCGGTCCTCGCCTCCTCCGCGCGACCTCGCCTCCTGTATGCCGCGCGCCCGTGCTCCTCCGCGCTCGCGCCCGTGCTCCTCCGCGCCCTAGCCCCTCCGCGCGCGACCGATCTCGCCGCCGGCCACCGTCCGCCGTGTCCTCGTCGCCTCCTCACCGCCGTGCCCTCCTTCTCGAGGTGAAATCGCCGCCGGCCGTGCCCCGGGCCTCCACACCTATACAATTTTTTTGAGTTGATTTAATTAATTTGTTAGTTTAGTATTAGTACTAGTGTTAATATTAGTGTTAGTATTATTATTATTACTGTTAGTAATATAGTACTGTTAGTATTAGTGTTAGTAAAATTAGTATTAGTTTTAGTATTAGGTAATATAAGTATGAATATTAGTGTTAGTATTAGTTTATCTAGCAATAGTATATATTTGAAACCCTAGTTGAACTAGTTACTTTAGGTTTTCATTTTTTTATTTTTGCAGTCTTGGATGTTAACTAGGCATCATCATTAACTAGTTGAACTAGTTACTATTAGGTTGCAACTTATGATGTTATAAATTTTTGTAGCCATTGCGAGAGCTCCCCTGCGACACAGTGCTACTTGTGGCGAGCAGGAGTTCAATGCGTGTGTCCACATTGAGACCTATGTAGTGATTTTCTGTGAGTAGGAGTGGTAGATCACACATGAATTGGAACGGTGCAATGCGGCAGCCAGGGACCGCTTCAACAATTGTAGAGAAATCCAGAGACGTCAAGGAGGTCATGCTTGACTCTGTTGTAGTTGTACTAGAAGAGGCACGCGGGGAGTAACACATCGTCAAGAAGGCGAGATCAAATAGCGCAAGCCGCATCGCCTGCGGTTCAAATAGTGCAAGAGTCATCGAATGCCCTAGCATTGATAGCGTGATCTCACAATGGTCCAAAACGACCACGTGTTGATGAAGTGCTGCGAGCGTCGTTAATGCCCTAATCCGAGAAACGTGTCTTCTTAGCAGCGGTGGATCGAGAAATGGAGCAAATCTTGGGGAAAAAAATTAAGCACAAAAGTAACCACTAATTTTTTCGAAATAGCACATAATATTTAGTACGGATAAAGATATGAACATATATTTTCAAATCCACTGTGATCATTGCAAACAAATGTAAATAAACTATTCAGGTTAAATTACATCAGCTCAGCGAAGTCGATTTTTGTTCAACAAATTACCTTGACGAGGGAGCTCCCAGCCACGTTCAAAGTATGTGAGGAATAAGGCTAGTCACAGTGCGAGTAACTTCACTAGTAAAATTGATGGCACGTAGAACAAAAAACCGACATGACAAGTATTTAATAAGGGCAACACATACACACATCAAGATAACTACTGAACGGTCTCTATGCATCCCTGCAGGGGGAACTACACCACACATACCCAACTCCTTGCAAATTGCATTCCTAACAGAGAAATGTCACCCCTGTAAGTTACACGAAAACGTGACATCAAATCCATGCTCTCTGATAGTGGTTCTTTAATTTTCAATGGTAAGGTCCTTTAGTTGGAAGTCCCTTGGAAATTATTGAACGTACAAGTAAGTTAGTTGAAAGTTAGCGTCGAAAGACGTAGAACTCTTAAGTAGAAGTACTGAGTCTGGGTAGAAAGTTAACAAATAAAATAGTTGAAAGTTGTCAAATCTTATTTCAAGCTGTAAAGTTGAGTTAAGAAAGGTGTATAATCTTTTTTAATGCATCAAAGTTAAGTTAAATGTTCAAAATAAATAAATGAAAATTGTCTCTTTTTTTTATCATAATGTTGTCTGATTATTCGTGGAAACCTCTAACACTTAGTTGAGAGTTAAAATCAATATATCAATTTTGTACATTTAGTTAAAAAATGGGAAATTAGGCATTCAAAGTTGTCCAAAATTCGGGTACGAAGAACTTATAGCTGCATCTAGATTCGTACATGCAAATCCTTGTGTGCACACATGTAGATTAATGGAGATAATAGCATAAAACTACCCGTTTTTTAACAAGATTATGAAAAACTACAGCTTACGTTTCAATCTCATTTGCTACCACATTTTGACACAGGACGTTTGCAAAAAACACTAAACATACTCTTAGGACGAATTGACACCTAAACTGACAGTGATTTCCACTTGTTAGTCCACTTACAAATTTTATATTTCTAAAAAAAAAGAAAAAATATCAAAAAGAAAAACTACATACGCTGCAGAATCAGCATGCACATATTTTAGCTGTAGCGTATGTTCTTTTTAGCTGCAGTGTACGTATTTTGAGCGGCCGTGTATGCACGTATTTGTTGAGTTGCCACTTAGTATGTATTTTTTGGCGCGTACGTACGTGCATGCAGCTTCTGTCCCATGTGTATTTTTTAGCTGATGTGCATGTATTTTTTAAACGGCCATATACACTGCATGCGGAAGGCGTGTACGTATTTTTTAAACTGCCGCGTATATGCATGCCCCTTCTGTCGCGTATGTATTATTTTCAGTTCCCGCGTACATATTTTTTAAGATGCTCCACACGTGTATTTTTGTAGCTGTTGTGCACATTTTTTTTTTAAACTGCCATGTACGTGTAGGCATGAGCCGTGTACGTATTTTTTAAGCTAACGTGTATGTGTATACATCGTCTTCCACACCTGTATTTTTTAGTTACCGCGTATGTGTATGCATGCGGAAGCCACATATGTATTTTTTAGCTGCCGCGGACGTATTTATGTTGCCGCATACGGAAGCCGCGTACCTATTTTTGTACTGCCGCGTACATATTTTTCTTAGCTGCAGCGTACGTATTTATTAAGCTGCCGCGTATGTGCATGCGACTTTGACGGCGTATGTATTTTTTAAACTGTCGCATATGTATTTTTTAGCAGCCGCGTACCTGTGTATACGGCTTCTGCAACGTACGTATTTTCCCCCTTATTTTAAAGAAATTATGATTTTTTAAGTGGACTGATAGGTGGGACCTACTGTCTGTTTCAGTCAATTCGCTCTCAGAGCCAGTTTAGTGTTTTTTGTGATCGCCCTATCGAAATGTGGTAGCAAAATGAGATTAAAATATAAACTGGTAGTTTTTCGTAATTTTGTCAAAAAACTGATAGTTTTATACTATTATCTTAGATTAATGCGGTAGTAGGTGTATGCTATTACTTGGTACAGTAGTATTGTAGTAGGTACTTCTCGGTCAGATCATAGCTGGTACCCTATGGTCGTGCTTATTGCTATATATGCTACATGTGCTTCTCTCCTATCGAGGCAGTGCAGAAAATAGTCTCGTCTCAACTTCTTTCACTTTGGGACATCCACAATTTTAATGTATTGTAGTCTTTTCTTTTACAAGAATGTATTGTAGTCTTGGGCATAGGCATGGAGGGCACTGGGAATTTGTACGTGATTTTGACTGTGCTATTTGTGGCGAAAAGGAGTTGAATCTGTGTGTCCACATTGGGAGCGGTGTGGTGAATTTATGTAAGTAGGAGCATGACGTCATCTGATAGATCACGCAGGAATTGAAACAGTGCTGTACAGCAGTTAGGGACTGCTCGAAGAAAGGCTCTCTTAGACGGAGAAAGTCTGAGACGCCGAGGAGGCCGTGCTCGATGATGTTGTAGTTGTACTTGAAGAGGCGTTGCACGACAGGCGGGGAGTACGAAAGAGTCAAGAAGGCGAGAACAAAGAATGCGAGCCGCATCTGACTGCCCTTGTGCATTGACGGCCACGGGCTGATCAAGGTGCGAGCGCCATTAATGTCCGATCCCAAGAAATGTCTCTTCTTAGCAGTTGTGGATTCAGGAATCGAGCAAGCCCTATGCCAAAAATTAAGCACAGAAAATAACCACAATTTTTTTTTGTAATAACACATAAAATTTAGTATGGTTGTAAACATGACACATATTTTCAAATCCATCGTGATCATTGCAACAAATGGAAATCACCTATTCTGGCCCAATTACCGCAACTGGTCGAATTCAATTTTTGTTCAAGAAATTACCTTGACGAGACAGCTCCTAGCCAAGTTCAACAGGCGGAGGAATGAGGAGCACCAGAGACTGGAGCAATAGGAGGGCGCGGGCACGGGCACGGGCACGGAAAGCACACATGCAGTGGAGTTTGGTGCCTAGGAGGCGGCGGCCAGCCAGGCAAGGGCCAACGACTTGCGTAGGTCCGCCAGCCGGTCTGCCGGGGATGGGTGGCACAGGATGGGCGCCAGCCAACGTCGGTCGGACATGCATGACGAGTGCGGTTCATGGTGGCGCTGCAATAGCAAACACATGAGCGAGGGAGCCAGACAGGGCGGCGACCGTGTGAATTGCGAGCGAGTGGAGAGTTAGGCTCGGACCTGGCCAACGTGCCAGCCCAGGCCCGACATGGCCCGACACGGTGCTAAACGGGCCTGGCACGGCCGAGCTAACCCGACCAGGGCGTTACGCGGCCAGGGGCATAAAGCTTCGGTACACTAGTGGAAACAGGGGCTTTAGTCCCGGTTCGTAGGCCCCCTTTTGTCCCGGTTGTGCAACCGGGACGGGGCATCCGGGACAAATACCCTCCCCATTGGTCCCGGTTGTGGCAGGACCCGGGACAAATGGGGCTGACCACGTGGCCCGAGCGCTGGAACCTGGCCAGGGCTATTAGTCCCGGTTCTGAATACGACCCAGGATGCATGCCCCTTCTGCCGCGGCAGGGCTTTTGCCCTTTTCTCTGCCGCGGCAGGGCTTTACAATTTCCGTTTTTTTGGTCCCCGAGACCTCCTGGCGGCCCCTCCCCGGACCTCGAGAAGAGAGGAGCCTCGGTGTACCCTCCACCGAGCCCCCGGATCGCACGAGTGAATAAGTATATAAAGCAGAATAAGAAACACTTATATTACAGAAGCAAAGTATATCGATCATATTACATGACCGATGGAGTGTATTACAAAATCAAACTTAGTTCCAACCGGAGGCATGGTACTCTCCATGTACGTTTATGACCTCTGCATCTAAGAAGCCCGCAATTTCCTCCTGAATTGCTCGTATGCGGTTCCTAGGTAGAAGACCGTCCCGAAGCCGTTCGATCTAATATAAAGAAGAGTGGTCACTAAAATATATGAAGCTAAGTAACTAAAATAGATAGTAATAAGAAGAATTGACGATTAACGTACATGAAGTTGTTTTAAATTTCTGCCCTTGGGAGGTGGTCTGACGAATGAACTCGCAAACGTAGTATCCACACAAGTTATTCCCGTCTCCTTGTTGCAAGCACTATACGAGAAGATTGTTTCAATCAAAATAATAATCAACCAGGCATGATAATGGAGATGGGCACGGATCTAGATAGTACTTACTTGCACAACATCAAATGTAAGTTGTTTTTTCCATTCACCGGGAGACTTCTTATGAACCTCTTCCAAACCCTACCCGAGAAAGAAAAAGAATAAAAAGAGTTAGTAATTACTTGATATCCGAAAATGAAACAAAGTAGTCGATATATTGCAATATATAAATACTGAAATTAATAAAGATTGAAATTACCGCTGGATCATTTCCTGCATGTCAGCCCACATTGAGGGGTTTACGTTTTGAGTCCATTACAATTACTTTTCCTTTGTCAATTTGGAAGATTAGCAGAATATAGTGGAAGCTGCGCACGCAGAACTCATCAATTATACAATGAACATCGAGTAAGGAAAACAGAATGTTTACAACAGAGTAACACACTTACTTGAAGTAAGGAAATAGTATTTCCCGTCGGTGTTGGTTAATATTATTGCCCTCAGAATATTATTTTCTGTATCCTTGGAGATTGCCGAAGAGTCTTTTCAAAAATAATATTTGGATCAATGAACCCAATATCATAGATTCCATCTCTTTTGCATTCGAGAATCTTCATTCTGCAATTATAATATATGAGTGTATATATATATATATATGAATATATATGCAATTGAATGAGGTGAGCTAGAGAAATAAGTGCTTACAGACAATAGGCACTAAGGATAGATTTGTCGAGGGCCTGCTGCTGGTATAACTGAAACAATTCCTCAAATTGAATCATAACAATTCCATTTCCAGTTCCATAGTGCTCGTCCTTAACGCTGAGACATAGCCAGTCCTCAGATTCATTAGCGGCTTGCATATACCAATTATGCACTCTTCGCATTTTCGTTGGTAGATTCTTTATCTCCTCGGGTTTGACAAGAGGCTGCCCGGACTCGTATTTGTACGCACATTCAGCTGCGGGAAGTAGTTCACTGTTTGCATATACTCAGCAATGGACAAACCCGCATCAGCTGCCTTGTCTGCGTACAGTGTTATAAAGTCCGGAATATCCTCATCAGCAATATTACTGCTCGGCCCCACCTGGGTATTGGAAATCACTTTGAGCAGGGACGTGGATTGTTTTTTCTGCTCTCCGAGTTGAGCAACTGATTTCCCCTTTTTCCCGCTTGCGCTACTACTCTTCGTTGACCGCACCATTTCCTGGTGTGACTTCAGAATAGAGCGGTCATAGTCAGATGACACACTCGGCTCGGGTTGATGAAGAGTCTTCACCATTTTCCAAGCTCGTTCTATCTCTTCTTCGGTCTCAGGGAAATCTGACTTTTGCTTCTCCTTCCGCTTTGATTTCCACGCATCGTATTCGTCCTTTGCGATTTTCTGGGTTTCCTCGGGAGTATAGTCGTAAGGTAACTTGGGTACCTCTTTTGGTACCTTCGGGAGGGGTGACCGTTGACGTTTCGGTGATTTTTTACGTTTCGGCAGAAACTTAGTGGGCGGAGAGGGCTGACGCGGCGGCGTAGGCGACCGCGCTGGAGACGTGCACGGCGTAGGCGACCGCGCCGGAGACGGCATGCGTTGCGAAGACGACCGCGCTAGAGACTTTTGCGCTGGAGAAATGCGAGAATTCGATGGCTTTGCCGTCTGATTTGTGAGCACAATGCATTCCTTTAGCCATAGAACGGTCGAGTTCTTGGCTTCTCCGAGTTCAGTCAACTCTTCGTCTTCACCTTCAGGAAAATCAAGCTTTACCCGCTCGAATCCGTTGGCAACTTCATCGACCCCAACAACAGCGTAGCCCCGTGGAACCGGGAGACAATGGTGAGTTGGTTCGTTGCCAATCGGTAAGACATATCCGGCCGCCGCCTTGATGGTTATATTGACGACCTTCACGTGGAGCTCACAGGATGTCATTCCGTGATCTCGTCCACCGGGTAAATCATCGGTGGTGCATCATCATCCGGTAGCTGCGTGGACGCAACGCTGCTTTTGCGATGAGAATGCGCGGCGTCGGGAGCCTCAGCTTCAACTTCTAGCATGTGTACTGATGCGCCGGTAGACACTATCTGCTGGCTAAGTGTGTTAATTTGGTCCTGCTGCTTCTTTGCTACATCCTGTGTCAGCTTTACCATTTCTTCAAGTTGACGCCTCCAGTTTGCCTGATTCTCTGCTTCAGCTGCCTCCTTGTCCTTTTTACGTTGACGGCTTCTATCTGGGTATAACTTTTTGGTGGAGTCGAACGCAACACTCCACGGAGGAGTGCCTTTTGTGCCTCGTGTACGCCCTCCGTGTTCCTTATTCCCTAGGGCTCGTGTGAGCTCGTCGTTTCTCTCTATCTGGCACGAACTTCCCATCTTTAACGTCCTTTATTGCGTCTCTCAGCTTCTCTATGGGTAGAGGATGACTCTTTTTATGCCTTAGGTTATATATTGCTTTTCCTTCGGCGTCCAACCTGCCCCATGCCCGTAGAACCATGACCTTGTCCGCTCGACCACAAGAACGGCTCGGGAGTGATCCCCTGCTGAATCAGGTTGTTCTCCATGTCTCCCACTTGGGACTAGAACCCTTGTAGCCACCTTGCCCCATAACATGGTGATATACCTTTTTGCCGGCGTTTTTCTCATTTGTTTTCGTCCTTTCCAGTTCATTCTCTGCCAGCTTGTACTTCACGAAGTCTGGCCATACGGGTTTTATTTTCTCATACCCTTGAGTGAAATCAGGAGTCTTGTTCTTCTTAACATAATCAAGGTTCAATCTTTTCTTCCAGTTTTTGAATTGCTCGGCCATCTTTTTCAGGGTCCACGCTTTGACCTTTTCCCGTATCTCATGTTTCATTTTAGTAACATCGGCCTCAGTCACATCCGCTTCATTCTCGTCCACCTCCGGCACGGGTAAGTTGAAATTAGCCAAAATCTTTGAGAAAAGATGATCTTTGGCTATTTTGCCGACATATGAAATTCCTTGTTTCCGCGGATCTTTTGGCTCATTCCACTCATTAACAGTGATCGGGATGTGATCTCTAACTAGCACTCCGCATTGCTTCACAAATTTTTGGGCAACATCAGCGGGAAGCTCGGGTGCGCCGTCTGCTGTGATCGTGTCGATCCTGTATCTTTCTGTATCTTTCAACTTCTTTGTTGCGCCTCGTTTAGTCTTTTTTCCGGTTGATATATTTGAACCGGATGGCTAAAATATAAAGACTGTTAATACATGTATATAGACAACGGATGCTTCATTAATTAACATATATATATATGCACCTCAGAGCCGGTGTTTGTAATTTGTATGGTTCCACCGGAGCCGTCGGCTGCTCCCATATCGGAGCCGTCGGCTTCTCCCTCATCGGAGTCGTCTCCCTGGGTGAGCACCGGATCTCCCTCACCGGAGTCGTTCATCCACTGGCTCACATCGGGCTCTACGTCGGGCCCGCGGATTAAACCCTCGATCATTTTTCGGCATCTTCGTCTCTTGGCTCCATACTATACAAAAAGAGTAAGTATATATTTCAGATCCAATTCATTAAAATTGCTTATGCATAATAATATTTAAACATACGATAACATTTCTAGCATTCTTAAATTTATAACACTATCTTAATTAGATTTTCTAACATTCATAATTAATAATTTTAACATTCTTCAATATCCTATATCAATTCTAAACGTACGAATCTAAAATTGGTCAGTCTAATAACTAATAATTCTAACATTCTTAAATTTCCTATATCAATTCTAAACGTACAAATCTAAAATTTCTAAGAGCATGTCTAATGGACCCCTTATGTTTTCGCCCCCTAAAACGCGTGTAGAGGGCCCTGTATACACATTTCACCGGCCAAAAACTCGTGCGAGCTAGCAGACCCCCTACCCCACCCCGTAAAACAGAATATTCTCTGTTTTACGGGGTGGGGGTAGGGGGTCTGCTAGCTCGCACGAGCTTTTGGCCCCTCACAAAACAGGGTTTTGGACATTTTGCATATCCATGACTTGGGCACCCTCATGGCAGCTGATATTTTGAGAGTATGGACAGAGTTTTCTTTGTCTAGAAATAACAACAGCAATTAAAATTCAGATATGAAGAGGCATCCCTGATGCCCCTGTTAGAAGAGAGCAAATCAACACTAAAATGAAGAAAACAGATATTGCTGCTGTATGAATGTGTTGAAGAAGCAAAGACAGGACCAAAGGTTACCAACACATTCATACAGCAGCAATATCTGTTTTCTTCGTTTTAGTGTTGCTTTGCTCTCCTCTAACACGGGCATTAGGGATGCTTCTTCATATCTGAATTTTAATTGCTGTTGTTATTTCTAGACAAAGTAAACTCTGTCCATACTCTCAAAAGATCTTCAGCGCGCCCTAGCTCGCACGAGGTAGAGGGTTGGCCCTCTATCCCCTCCGACCCGCACATGTAGGGGTCGACGGGCCGCCCCCTACCCAAACTTGTAAAAAATCGTTCGGGGTGGTCCATTTACGGGGTCTGCTAGATGGCCGGGTATAGCCCAAACCCGTATATCAGCGGTTATTATACGGGTTTGGGCCATATAGGGGGTCTGTTAGACATGCTCTAACATTCTTAAATTTTTTATATCAATTCTAAACAAATTTAAAGTAAATAAGTCTAATCTAAAATTTCTAACATTCATAAACTAAAATTTTCTAAACATTTGTAAACTAATAATTCTAACAATAATAAAAAAAGTAATTAAAAAAAAGGAAGAAAAACAAAAAAGGCCCCAGATTAGGGCGAGATGGAGGCAGGCCTTTTACCTCCTCTTGGGGCAGCGGCGCGGGGCAGCGGCGGCGCGGGGCGGTGGAGGATGGCGCGGGGCAGCGACGGGATCGAGGGGCGGCGCGGGGCAGCGACGGGATCGAGGGGCGGCGCGGGGCAGCGACGGGACCTAGAGGGCGGCGCGCGGCCGAGTCGAACGGGAGAGGGCGCGTAGGGGGGGGGGCCGAGGGGGGGTGTGGGTGCGCTCGACGGAGTCGGGAGCGGCGCCACAGAGGAGGATGCCGACGGGGCGAGGGGGGGCGGTGCGGATGCCGACGGGTGAGGGGCGGCGCGGGGGGACGGAAAAAAATGGGCAGCCTGGCGGCGTCGATTTCGTCCATGCGCTCGCTCGGAACTGAGGGGAGCGGTGACGTGTTTTATATCCTATGACCCTTTCGTCCCGGTTGGTGGCAACAACCGGGACGAAAGACCCTTCCGTCCCGGTTGGTGGCAACAACCGGGACGAAAGGCCCGGCTGGTCGCCCGCGCCAGAACCAGTGGGCCGGCGCGCCAATTGTTTTAGCGCCAAATTTTGAATATCTTAAATATGTAAGTGAATAACTTCTACATACTTTCAAATTACGAAAAAATTACAACATTAAAATTGTTTGAAATTGCGTAAATAATTCAAATCCGTTTTCTGTTTACCTAAATAATTATTTAACTATTCAAACTATTAACTATTTCACTATTTGCACTTAATTTAAATATAAAATATCTTATATTGTTTTAAAATTAGTAATAATTACATTAAACAGAAAACAGACGCGCTAGCGCGCCGCAATGTCGCCGGAATACAAATTCTTTTATTTATTTATTTGTACAGGAAAAATTCTTTTATTAAAAAAGAAAACAAACGAACACCGAGGGGGATGCGGTAAACATTCTGTTCTGTCGTGCTCGGCCGTCGCGGATGATGTGCCCGTGCACATTACTACCCGAGCTCAAAGTGAACACCGACCCAAGCATGCATGGATGAATGTGTTAAAGGGGGATGAATGTGTTAACACTGACCCAAATGCACGGCAGGACGTGATGTCGAACCCGGATATTTTGTATTTGCTCGATGAATTGAGTATATATGATGTATCAAACCTTAAGGGGGTGTGGAACAAAACAGACGGTATCGCCATCATACAGCCCGACCGTGGCTACTGGGTGCATATATGCATACCAAATGCACGACTGGACGTATGAGGGCGAATCCGGATGTTTTGTATTTGGGAGATGAACTGACCGGGTATGAAGCTGGGCTATATATATAGGGTCCTCTGGCTCACAAAGTGTTGAGCTAGTGTTTTGATCCAACGGTTAAGAAACAACTCATCCAACGGCTCAGCAGCTCGAAGGAAACACACTGTAGCCCTGATCGGACGGCTCACAACAGCTCGAAAAAAACACACCCGGATCCAACGACTCAAGAGCGCTTGAAAGAAACACACGATCCGTGTGATTCTATCTGATTGGTCCAAACGAAACCCTAATTCCCATTTAGTCCCGGTTGGTGTCCCAACCGGGACTAAAGGGATGATCCGTTTCCCAATGAAACCATAACCCATTTAGTCCCGGTTGGTCCCTCCAACCGGGACTAAAGGGATGTTTTCTTCTCGCTATATGTATACATTGCCACTGCGTTGCCATAAACACATACAAACTCACCACTCTCTCATGGCTTCTACCATACCCACTCTAACATTCATCCAGGCGGAGGCACTTTCCGCCTCGAACTACCCTGCCCGTGCGGCTACAACGTTCCCGCCGGTTGGATGCTGAGCACCGGAGGAGTGCCGGTCCCTCCTCTTCCTCAAGGTGTGGCGCGTCGGCGGCCATCACAAACCACTACTACCACGAGCTCACGCCGGAGCAGCGGAGAAATCCCAGTTGGCATCCCGATAACCAGCATACTTGGGATGCCTTCTTCATCAATCGGCGTGAGAGGGCGCTCGCCAGGTATAAGGAGGACGGTCTGCCTCCTGGGAACTATCACGAGGCCGGTCGTCGGCTATGGTGGTCCGGCCGGACTCTACAGAGCGTCATGGACTACATCAGGGCCGGCGATATCCCTCGCCTGCGCTACCCTCAGGCCCAGCCCTGGAGTCGTGATCCTCCGAGGGAGTGCAGAGCACCGTCAGACGATAGTGACGACGACGGCGGCGGCGACTACGACGACTACGAGTACATGTACTATAGGCCTAGGCAGGAGTATGACTAGTAGATCGATGCACTTTTGCCATTATGTACTGCCTTGTTTATTTAGATCTATGCTCTCCGTTTAGATTTAGATCCAATCCTGCCATTATGTAACGTGCCTTGTTTATCTATCGAAATACATGTCCCCCTCTTTTTAACGTCTATCGAAATGCCATTAGATCTGAATCCAACAAATCAGGAAAAATCACACGGAAAACAGAAAACAGACGAGCTAGAGGGCCACTGTTTGCCGGAATACGACAAATTATTTTATTAAACAGCCAACAGAAAACAGACGCGCTAGCGCGCTACTCTTCGTCCTCGTCGTCGTCGGTGACCTCCTCGTCGTCGGAGGAGGTGCATGATGGTATTTCCGAGATAGGCCCCCACCTCGGATCGTCGGAGGCCCAGACTTCGCCGGCGTGGTCGGCCCGACGGAGCGCTTTGCAGCGCCTTCGCCTCGCCTCCCGAGCGGCATCTAACTCGAGGTGGCGTTCGAGGCGCCGCTCCGCCCGCTCAGCCGCACGGGTCTGCCATAGCTCCTCGTCGCTCTCCTCACCCGGATTGTTCCGGTAATACTCGCGGACCACGCGGTCGTCCCTGGCGTCGACTAGGCCCTGAAACGCGCGGTGCCTGAGGTGGCGGTGGTCGGCGGCAGTGACGATCTGCGGCGTCGGCGCCCTGGCCTCCGCTTCCCAGAGGGTGTGGCAGTCGCTAAAATTCATCAACGACCGCGGGCGGCCGAGGCGCCAGGCCGCCGCGTCCCAAGCGCGGGCGGCCTCCGAGGCCGTCGCAAAGGAGCCGAGGGGATGCGGTCGTCCCCGAAGCGGATAGTCGCGGTGAACATTCCGTTCTGCCGCGATCGAACTCCGCGGAAACCGGTAGTGTTGTTCCTCCTCGGAGGCATGGTGGTGGCACGACGGTGCGTGGAGTGGAGGTGCGGCAGTTTATAACGCGCATTCATGGCCACGCGTTACAACTCCCGCGCCACGCGGACAGACAATACCACCCATGCGCCACGCGGACAGACAATACCACCCATGCTTAAAAAAAAAAGGGACGGGGCTGTGGCCGCATTTGTAGGGGAAGGGACATTGGTCCCGGTTAGGGGTATGATCCGGGACCAATGCCCATGCGCGCGCCACGTGGCCTGTGGCTAGGGATTCGTCCCGGGTCGTGCCACGAACCGGGACCATTGGCTCCCCACGAACCGGGACAGATGCCCCCAGGTGGTTTCTGCTGCCTCGGGCACACGAACCGGGACCAATGCATGGCACTTGTCCCGGTTTTTGGTGCAACCGGGACAGATGCCCCCTGCCCCCCTGGACGAAAGGGGTTGTTTCCACTAGTGGTACAGGGCGTTATGGTTGCAGCCACGTGGAAGTCCTCGGCGACGGTGGCACGCTATTTCGAAATTTTTGTTGCCGTGGTAGATTCTGAAATTGCTGCCCCAAAAGGTTATTTATGTAAAACTTTACCCCATCTGCTTTCTTGTTTGAGGGGCCAACAGAGGTATGGCTAGAACTAAAACTCGAAACACCAGAGCTATACGAGTAGCTTGTGATTCTGCTCGAATTCGATATTTAATGAGCAGATCCATGTTATTGTACTTGAGCTTGTTTGTGTACGAAGCTAAAGAGCTACTTGTTTACCTCGCTAAACTGTTAAAATACAGAGCCTGGAGTTTTCTGTAGATAAATGTCAAACTGCCATGTTTTTTTTTACCCGTAATGGTGTAAAGCTGTTACATATTTTCACTAATATACCCTTATAGTAAATGTGTGGAATTGTGGAAGGATTATAGTTTTTTTTAGTACATTATTAATAGAGGAAATACTACTTTTCTCATATTTTTTTTTGATAATGGGTTTTATTACTTAAAAGTTCTAAGTATTACACCCGGCTTCTGCATAACAAGATGCACACGGCCGAAAAAGAGAAAACAAAGGTAGCAACATATCGATTACAATCCGAGATGAATCAAATATGTCGACTATGGAGCAGCTATCCGTAGATCAAGCCGCCACCCATGTGAGATAAAAATATCCCTCGCCACCCTTTCAAGCCGTACACATGCCTCCGTAGCCTCGAAACTCCGCCCGCTGTAATATGCACCACGAACGGAGAATACATGTGCATCGAAATAGAACCTGCAAACGAAAGAAATTTTTATCATCGAAAATCTTATCATTCCTACATAACCAGAGCGACCATATAACGGCTAGCGCTTCTACCCTGAAAATAGTTTTAAACCTCTTATTTATGTCATTCAACCAATTGCCAAAAATATTTGCAACTGATGTTGGCGGATATAGGTTCGAAGCCATTTGGATAGCTGACCATATAGAACGCGCAAATTCGCACTCGAAGAATAAGTGTCTTATAGTCTCACCCTGAGCACGAAACACACTTTGTACTCCCATGCCAATTGCACTTGACAAGATTATCCTTAGTTAATATGACACCTTTACGAAGGTACCATGCATTTTTTTCATTTTCAACAGTATCTTCATTTGCCATATTTTCTTATTATTATCAACCGCCACATTAGAGTGGACCAATGCATTATACATGGAATCAACTGAGAATTTTCCATCCTTAGTCAAGCTCCAGCGAAACTCATCAGGGCCTGGTGATAGTTGGATCAAAGCCAATCTATCTAACAAAGCATTCCAAGACAGAAGTCTTGGTCCAATGACATTTCTCCTGAACGTCACGTTTGGAGGAAACGTTTGCATCACCGTGGCTAAATGAGCTAAATGAGCTATCAAATCTGAGCTCATTGGTAGATTCGAGTGAAGCTAACATGTTGTTTTAACGAAATTGAACGAGTAAGCCAAGCTGGCTTAGCTCGGATTGAATTCTATCTCTAAGGACATGAGGCGCGGAACCGTCGATTGTCGGTAGAAACATGGGAGACATGCGAATGTTGGATTTGCTTTCTTTCTTGGAGGATAGGCCGTACTTTTCAACTCCATAAATTATGTGGTTCTTTACTGGAATTTATTGATTGGTTGGAAAAGTTAGTGGAAATTTTCCCAATCCTTAATTAGAAGCGCCACCGAAATTGTTTTGAATTTCAAAAATAAAATAGTAAATAGTTGTCAAATAATATTTAGACCTATAAAGTTGTCAAATATTATTTAAGTTAGATGTTCAAAATAAACAGATGATAGTTGCATGCTATACTCTGTTGTACTGCGGTAGGTACTTTGGTCAAATCGCAGCTTGTACCCTATGGTCGTGAAACTTTATCTCAAGTTATATTGTGCTAGTCATGTTTATTGCTATATATACTTCATGTGCTTGTCTACTCTCGGGAGTGGTGTATAAAATAGTCTCGTATCAGCTCCATTCGTTTACTTCAAGGCATCCATAATTTTAATTTTAATGTATCGTAGTGCTAGTCCTAGTCATAGGCATGGAGGGCGTTGGGAATTGAGATGTGAGTGTGACTTTTCTACTAGTGGTAAGGACGAGTTGAGCTGCGTGGAGAACTTCTCTGCGTAGGACTACGGATTCCTCTGCTAGATCATGGGCGTCTCAATAATCTCAGCCTCCCCAAACATGCACCTAAAAAGGCTTATCGCCCCGCTTTATAAATAAAGCAACCACCGAATCGAGTTCATACAACACAGTCACCAGCATAAAGGAGAGAGACAGACAGTAGCTCGCTGGGGCAACAGGACAAGTAAGCACAAAGATCCAATAAACGAGAGAAAGGAAAAGGACAGGAGGGTGCGTATATGGGCGTAGGGGAGAAACGGCCTATCCGCCCGCGGGGCTCAGCTCGTAGAGGGGGTGGAGATCCACCGCGTCGCTGCCACCAAACGGTCGATAATGTCATCCAATTGAGACCGGTCCCGCTGTCTACATAGCGGGTGCCACTGCTGCAAAAAAGTAAAGACATTTAAACATCGAATCAGCCGCACGTCGAAGAAAGATCCATTCTATCACCATTTTATTGCTAATCGTCCAGAGAGTCCGAGTCATCCCGGTAAAAACAACTCAGAAGAGGCGTCGCCCCCTCCCGGTTCTCCTTGCCTGGAGTTCCAAGAATTCGCCAAGGTCCGAGGCCCGCCAAGATTACTTGTATATTCATATGAATAATAATAATAATAATAATACAGATTTTGGTACACATATAAGTCGAAAACTAGGTGGATACAAAAACCACTTTCGTCAGCGGGCGTGATGGGACATCAGTTGCGTCCACAAGAGAGTACCCCTTGAACAACTTGTGTAAAAAAACTGCACGCTACTATTTTTAAATAATTGAACAAATTAAAGATTTCATCAATTAAAATTTTAATTGATAAATAAAACTTCATAATTCATAATCTATCAATAGTCCAAGATAGTAGAACCGGTAATACGCAAACCAGTCATCATATCGATCGAGCGTGTGCTTGTGCATGTTTGTATCCTCTGAAATCTGCAGATTGCTCTTACGGGGCAGCTTCCAGCTGAGCACAAACTAGAAAGCTGGGCCAAAGCCCAGATTTCTATTCGCAGGCTGTTATTGTAGGCAATAGGGCTTTCGAGCTGTCGTATTATATGGATGGCTTATCTGCCTGCAAAGCACAGACCGTGGTAGGGTGATTTCTGTATAACATGCAATATCTATGTATGTGTATGGTACGGTGTGGTACACCGCCCATATGTATACCTGCCTTGTACGCCACGGTGAGGGCTAGTCTCACCCTGTTTAACACACACAGCGAAGCCCTAACATGCTATCATTTATATCAGAGCATGTGCTCTTTCGCCTCTAGCCGCCACCGATCTGACCTCACACCGAAAAACCAGAAAACCAAAACCCCACGACACACTCCAGCCACATCGCCATGGCCGCCTACTCGGCTGCCGCCCTGTCACGCTAGGATCCCCTCCCTCCACCAAGTAGACTCGGGCAAACTTCCTTCCCTAAAAAACTCTAGTCCTGACGCCAATTCGTGGTGTCCAAGCCTCCGGCCTACTCGACGGCACCGATGTTGCACCGGCAAAAACCGTGGAGATTGAAGACAAAAACAAGAAGCATAACAAAGTCCCAACCTAGCCTATGCCTCTTCGGTACCGATGGATCAACGGTGCTCAGATTCCTCGTGAATTCCTTGTCACTGGAAATTGTTGCCCATGTGCTTGATCTGCAGACCACCGCCGAGGTGTGGGTTATCGTTACCGGTATGTTCTCCACTCCTTCCGAACTCGGATCAACCACCTGCAAGGGGCACTCAACAACACAAGAAAAACATCCTCACGGCCGCACAATTCTTTGCCAAGCTCAAGAGCTTCTGTTCGGACATTGCTGCCGCCGGGAAACCATTCGAAGAAGACGAGATGATCCGCTACATCCTCAACGGTCTCGATGCGCCATACAACGACCTCGTATCTTCCGTCAATGGGAATCCCAATACATCCCTCGATGATCTTTTCAGTCAGACCCGCGCTCGCATCTTCCATCAATGGGAATCCGCTACATCCCTCGTATCTTTCGTCAATGTTTTTGTTTTCAATTTTAATCGTGTTTTCAAATTCCCGATCGGTCATCCATCCTCCAGCCCTAGCGCACTTAACTTTTGGTTAACTTTGGTCAACTTCCTGGTCGTTCACCCATGTTTTAGTCCCAGCACGCTTAACATCTTAGTTACATTGGACTACACTTCAGAGAGAGAAGTTATAACTTATTGATATATGTATGACATCAATCCTATTAAGCTCTTGAACACGATGTGACATGTTTACTGTTTGAGTTTGAAATTATTATTCTAAAAAATAATAATTATTTAGGAATAATAATCTTTATTGCATAAATAGTTTGAATTGTTTTTTAATAATCTTTTTAATTTTGTAGGAAAATTACCTGTTTTTAAAATAATTTTTTTTTTCCTTTTTGAACTTGGTGACTCTAAGAAAACCTCACCGGGTAAACCATCCAGCAAATGTGAAACATCTAATAGCCTATACCATTACCATGCTCTATCCTACAGTGATATAGAAAATAATTTCCTCATGATTAGTTCTCTTGGTACACCTAGGATGGACAGTTCAATCTCCTGCATAACGGTTATCCATAATACGATCAACAATTCCAATAGCGATTTCAAAAGGGGCAATTTCAGTAGGTGAGGAACTTCTCTCTACCACACGAGTGGTTGAGGAGCCATTCCCAAACATCCAACCAACAGTGGGGGATTCCATAATGAAGTGAAATAATAGACAGAAATAAAAACATCACTTACAATAAAAGATTTTTTTACCAATTCCACATATGAATAGCGCTACACTACCCGGCAACGACGTCAGAAAATAGTCTTCATGACCCACATGTGTAGGGGATCGGTCGTAGATTTTTCAATTAATAAGAGTGTCGGACACAACGAGGAGAAGAAGATATTGATAAATAGTTTTGAGCAATGTTTCACTCGAAACACTAGTAAATAAATCATTAACAAGTAAATAATAGTAAAAGTAAATAGTTGCTGCAAGTGGCCCAATCCTTTTTAGCACAAAGTACAAGCCGGTGGTGTTTCTTATAATTACTGAAACTTTACGGATGACACAAGGGAGGATTCGTCAAGTTATTTTTATCACACGTCGTTGATTAGTCATTATCGTTTCGGTAAGTGTATGTGGGTAGACCTATGTTAGTGCATCGTCCCATCCAGGACAAATGCACACTTACAGTTACACTACTTACAAGCATCCGCAACCACAAGATAGTAATTAAGAAATAAATCTAGCTGTGGCAACAAACTTCTTGTATCTACTACTATCTTATGTAAAGTCTTGCAAACTAGGGTTCAGGTTTCGGTCACTCCAGCAACCCTCCATAAGAAATCCAATACACAATGCATTTCTCTAGACCCATAAGGGTGAAGTGCTATGTAGTCGATGTTCACATAACACCACTAGAGAAATAGCAACATAAGTTAAGTATCAACCGGTAAATATTATTCAACGAATTATGACTACTAATAACCAAACTTATCCCATGTCCTAAAAAACTAAATAAACTACTCACAACACATCATATGCATCATAATCAGAGGTCATATAAGGAAACAATAATAATCTGGTTATAATGAGTAAACACTGATAATTCTCACAAGAATCAATTACGAAGGGGTAATCAACACCGCTAGAGAGATCCAATGAAATACTACAAGATAGAACCCTAATTGTTACAACAAGATGATATGGGATGATTATGGTGATGGTGTTGATGGTGATGAAGATGTTGATGATGATCCTGATGATGCCCGGAGTGATGACAATGACGGCGGTGACGATTTCCCCCTCCGGGAGAGAATTTCCCCAGTGGAATATCCCCACCAGGAGGCTCTTTTCTTCTTCGTGTCGTTTCCGTCGCGAAGAGGCAGCGGAAAAATTCTATGAAGTGGCTCCCCAAGTTTTTAGGCCAGAGGGAGTAACTACGCCAAAAGGGAGCCAGAGGTGGGGCTCAGGGCCACCACATGGGCCCCTACCGCGTCCTAGGGGAACCCGCTCCTGGTGGGCCCCTGGTGGTCACCTGGCTCCCCTTCGGGTCTCCTTCGCCCCCAGGTGATTTGCAGGAAAACTCTTTTCTTGAATTTTCTAGAATCCGGAAAATACCCCACCTGATAGGTGTTTTTTCCCTCTGAATTCTGACTCAGAAAAATAATTTTGGAAAAGTGTAAAACACATAGAAAAAAATAAAATAACATAAGTACTGCAATTTAATATGGAATATATCAATGAATAGGAATTAATATATAAAATAGTGATGCAAAATGTAGGTATGAATATTCCATTTCTTTAATGATGTCATTTTTACTATATTTTGCTTTCTAGTTTTTTCGCAAGCGACTCATATAGAAACTAGATGTTTAAGTACATGGGGCTTTCTACGGTTTGTGGAGGTTTGTGATGTTTAGATCAATTGGTGTTCTCCGATTTTCAGAGGCACATTTTTAGTAAGAAGTCTTTTGGAATTTTATTGAATGTATAAAAAGCTAATTGAGAACTAAAGTTAAATTTGTCTATTTATTAGCCAAATATCTAAAGCTAGGGTGAAGTTCAATTTTGTTTAACTCGTAAAGTTTTATCTGTAGCTCAGAAGTTAAATTTGTATGTTTTACGTTTAACTCATTGTTGAAAGCCCTTGATTTTAGTTAGAGGTAAAAAAAATTATGGAATTGTCAAAAGTTAGTTCAAAGTTTGGAACATTTTTCATCAAAATATTTTAGTATCTGAAGAACTTAAGGTTATCTTGGTGCATGCTTTTATGCTTTTGTACACACATGTACAGGGAGACAAGCACAAAAGATGCATACCATTACATGGTAGTACCGTGGTGGGTATTTCAATCAATCTATAGACGGTGCACTATAGAAGTATAACTTTATATGAAATATACCACGGTAGTCATCTTTATTGCTATATATAATTCATGGGTTTCTACCCTAGTAGGAGATTTATCAAATGGCTTTGATTCAGAAGTTTTTTCTTATACTTTAGTGCACCTACCGTTCCAATCTTTAAGCATGTAGGGCACTGGGAATTGGGATGTGAGTGTGTTCGTAATCAACCACAATTTGTCTGCGTATATTTAGTAATTCTGAATTAATTTTTTTTACTTAAAGACTTTTACCTTTACTATCGTAGGTTCCATGTTTACCAGACTTCTCTAACAACCAAGGAGGATATTATAGAAGTTCTTAGCGAATCAGGGTACAAGTGAGATTGTTTGTCAGAGTCCCTGCTTATTACTTATTGTAACACCTATGTTAAGTGGGGATATGAGCCCGCCAAACAATTATGCATGTTGCGTGGCATCTTTCTTCCCGCATATTTACCACTTAACGTCACAAGTTGTCGCGGAATTATAAAAATTATGCTTAGACGTATTGCCATAAAATTTTAAAATAGCGGGCTATTGCATATAGCCCGATGATTTAGAATCTACAAATGACTAAAGCCGGGCTATAACCATATAACGGTTTTGCTAAAATACTGAAAAATATTAAATTTCGCTAACATATAATAATATATATAGCATTATTCATAGCTCCATAACGTAATAACATAGTCATATAGGATATAGAAATAATCAAGAGTTTAAATCGTAGCTATTAATGACACAATTTATCAGTAGTTCTGAAACCAGGTCTTCATGCATCCCTTGCACCTCAGAACAACAGTTCAACAACCAATGATAGTTCATTTGGGCTCCCAAATAGGCCCGGCTGACAAAATTTGGACCAAAAGTTTTGGTCCTCTAGATGAGATATAGCTGGGTTATGAGGCTAAATCGGGGCTATACCCATTTAGCCGGGCTAGATCCATTCATGCTATGAAAGCTCTAGCCGAGTCTCAAAAAAAAAAAACTCTAGCCGTAGCCCCGAGTCTCTCGGAAGGCTATAGCCACGCTATAGCCGGCTATTTAAAACTTTGATTGACATGAGTGTGTTGCTGCTTTTTAAAATATGAGTGAAATGAACATGATAAAGAGAGTGGAATAAATTTCTTACAATGGGCCAATGCAAATTTCCCATGTGGAATAAGTGATTCCAGACGCGCGAGGTTGCTCCCTGTGCTACACCATGTTGTCTATCATATCTCGATCTTTTAGGTGTTTTTCAGGAAATTTAGGATAATCATTTTATTTCGGTTTGTCTCTTAGTTTTCACATATGTTTCTTATTGTAACTTGGTATTCGATTAATCAAAATATGTGATTTCTCTAAAAAAACATGTTGTCCAGCACTGCACCGGGTAGTTTGTCTTAGTCTTTTTTTTGGAGAGCGTAGTTTGTGTTAGTTGTGTAGCAACGGGTCGTCTGGCTCTAGAAACCTCTGAATAGTGCGCACCCATACTGTGCCGCCGCCACCGCGGGCTACCTCCATCGGTACATATGGTGTGAGAACTGTATGTTTCTCCACACTATAGCATGTATGGATCCAGCCGCGGGTCCTCTCAAAGAAAAGGCACCATCACAGCGTCCCCAACGAGATTCTTGCGGCCACGAAGCGCAGATGTTTGCGGGCCTCGCGGGATTGCTCACAAATGCAACTTTGTTACAGAGCTATACTGCAGGCTCCCACTTGGAATCTTATCAATGAAGTATGCCAGCCAAGGAACGATTAGTGCGACAATGCTTTGCTGTAGGTAGTGTCCAAAGTACTCTCATACGTATTGATAATTCTTTAACCATTATTGGATACATAATGAATTGAATAACCATTATTGGATACATTGGAAATTTAATAGACCTTGATGACATATGTAAATCAAGTTTCTTTTTAACATGGAAAGGTCCCGAAGAACCCCGATTCTGCATTACTTATCCAGAAGGTGACATCTTACAAGAAGTACCTTCACGGGGAAATAAAATACAATCCAGTCCTTCACAATTATAACCCACACCCACAAAAGAGTCATGAAAACACGATCAAGTCCTTGGCTTGACCGCCGGTGAACCACCTCCAGATGTAGCCGCTGATGCCGACGCCAGGGATGAGACCACTTGGGTCAACAGCCACGTCAGTTGCTACACCGAGGCCAAGGAAGATCCTCCCTTGATGGGGGAAGAAGAGGCTTGAGACGTCCCGACGCTCAAGAACGGCGAGGCCACCCTCGTGGCCACAGATAGACTTGGAAAAATGACGCCAAACCTTGGAGATCGCCACAGAGACAACCGAATCTTGGCCTAAAAAGCCAAGCCACTCTTCTCCCTCCCAACAACAGTGAAATTTTATCCCACTTCCACTCCCCTTCGCCTCCATGGCCGGCTAATCGAAGAAGATGGGACATAGGGTCACCGATATGGAAGAGTAGGAGCTTGTATTAGGATGTCCCCAGCCCATCTTCCTCGTTGGAAGATGGGACAAAATGTCACCGATATGGAAGAGCGGGCGCTTATTTGAATAGCTTATTTGAAGAGCATATGTAAAGAAAGTTGGTCAAGCGCTTCTTTCAATTTTGGCATGTTTGTACTAGTGAACAAAAGGATGACCGCTTACGTCATAGTTCTCTTGATCACTCCCTCTCTTGTCCATGTATATGTACATATGATTCACTTGTATTCTTTATTTTTCTACTATTTTAGTCTACTCTTTGATTGGCAACATGTGAATTTGATTGGCTTTACCTCTTAATTTTTTTGCTTTGTGAAAGGACACACTTCCACAATCTTTTCGATCTCATCGATATTCATGAAAGCCTCAAAATTTTCCCTTTTGAAGAGTGCTAGTCATGTGAAGCACAACACTTATACCGATTGATAGGTTGGCATAGACACATACACACATCAAGATAATTGAACAGTCTCTATGCATCCATGTGAACTACACCACACATACTCAAAGTCACACGAAAATGTGACATCTTTGATAGTGGTTCTTTATTTTTCAATGGTAAGGTCCTTTAGTTAGAAGTCCTTCGGAATTTATTGAATGTACAAATTAGTTAGTTGAAAGTTAGTGTCGAAAGATGTAAAATTCTTAGCTCAAAGCACTCAGTTTGGGTATGAAGTTCAAAAAATAAATAATTGAAAGTTCTGAAATCTCATTTCAAGCTGTAAAGTTAAGTTAAGAAATGTGTGTAATCTTTTTTAAAGCATCAAAGCTAAGTTAAATTTTCAAAATAAATAAATGAAAGTTGTCTACTTTTTTAGATCATAAAGTTGTCTATTTCTTTGTGTAAGCCTCTAACACTTAGTTGAAACTTGAAATCAATATGCGAATTCTGTTCATTAAGTTAAAAATTGGAAATTAGGCATTCAAAGTTGTTTTCCAAAATTCAAATACGAAGAACTTATAGCTGCATATAGTTTCGTACATGCAAATCCTTGTGTGCACACATGTACATTAATGCGGTAGTAGGTGTACGCTATTACTTGGTAGTATTGTAGCAGGTACTTTGGTCATATCATAGCTGGTACCCTATAGTCGTGCAACTTTATCGCAATATATATTGTGGGATTCATGCTTATTGCTATATATACTACATGTGCTTTCCTATCGTAAGCAGTGCAGAGAATAGTGGTCCCATATCAACTTCCTTCTTTTACTTTGGGGCATCAACAATTTTAATGTATTGTAGCCTTTTTTTTTACAAGAATGTATTGTAGTCTAGCGCATAGGCATGGAGGGCACTGGGAATTAAGGTTATCGTGACAACGCTATCTGTGTCGAGAAGGAGTTGAACGTGTGTGTGCACATTGGGGCCGGTGTGTGGTAAATTTCTTTGAGTATAGGAGCATGTATTCCTGATATTGACGGCAAGATCTCTCAATGGTCCAAAACGGCCGTGCGCTGATCAGGTGGTGTGAGCACATATTAAGCAGAAAAAACAATCGCTGACTTTTTCTGGTAACAACAGATAAAGTTTAGTACTTTGTAAATATGAGCACATATTTTCAAATCCACTGTGATCATTGCAAACAGATGTAAATCAACTATTTAGGTTCAATTGCCGCAGCTGAGCGAAGTCGATTTTTGTTCAAGAAATTACCTTGACAGGGAGCTCCTTGCCACGTTAAACAGAGTAACTGAGGAATGAGGAACACCGGAGACTCAGGGGCGGAGACAAGGGGGGGCTAGCAGGGGTTAGACCCCTGCCAAGGTTCTGCCCTCCCTAATAATTTGGAGTATGTATTACTAGTGTGAGTAATGCATATACGTGTTAATTATCTCATATAGTGTTAATAGTACTTAAAACCCATGACTATGCACGCAGTGAGAAGACACGTTTCTTCTTAGCGTAACTTCCTTTTGTTTCCGGCAGTCGAGCTGTTGCCCCAAGATCAGATTGATCTGCCATGCCGCCATGGTGCCCTTGGCTGCTCGAAAACTATGCCAAGAGCCACCCGTTCGGAAACTCTCCCTCGATGTGTTCGTGTCAACCTTTGTGTTGAATATTGATCGGGTTGGCTGTTTCTTCGCCTCACCAACGTCGATTCTGTTATTGCCACTTATTCTGTAAATATAGAGGTACGAGCTGATCATTCTATACACTTAATTAATCATTTGCCCTTGAACACGTGTATGCAATAATGCCACTCCTGTAGAATTTCTAGTCAAGATCAGTAATAATTTTAAATTCAAGACAAGTCGCAATTGCTAGTAGAAAATCCAACAAGTTCACCTTTTTTTATAATTAGAATATTTTAATATCCATAAGATATCAATCACACCGGCCTCTGTACCCAATAATGTAACGAACATCTCTAAACACTAAGGATGCACACAGCCAAAGAGACAAAACATCAACATTGGGTAGCTTGTTGCCACTGCCGAACACCATGGCCCACAATTTCACCTATACTCAGTATGTAGAAATTGATCATAAATTTCATATTTGTGATCCTAATTATGCTAGATAAGATCTGATTTTGCGAAAAAATTGCACTATTAGTGATTTTGACAAATACTAGAGGTTACATGAGGAAAAATGTCGAGTACCTTGCTCGAACACGGAATTTTTTTTTTGGCTATCCCGCGCCTCGCCCCCCTATACCTAAATCCTGGCTCCGCCCCTGCCGGAGACTGGTGCAATCGAGGGCGCGGTCAGAAACAACAGGAAAGCACACACGTACTGGGTTAGGAGCCTAGCTAGGAGCGGCGGTGTCCGGTCAGGCATGGGCCAACGAACGGCATCGGTTAGGCAGCCGGTCCGACGAGATGGGTAGCCAAGGACAGGCGGTGGCCAACGTCGGACATGCAGGCCGGAGAGGCACAGGAGAGCGCGCTCATGGTGGTGTTGCGGTAGCGAGCACGTTTGAGTCGGCCAGGGGTGCGACCGTGTGCCTTGCAGCGGAGGATGGTTATGCTCGGACCTGGCTCGACTTGGCCGGTGCTAAACGGGGCTGGCATAGCTCGTCCGGTGGTAGCTCGTTTATTAGGCGGGCCGTGCCATGACAAGCCATGGCTCGCTTCAAGACCCATACACCGTCGTTTAGCATGGTTGGCCTTTTTTTTTTCTTCGAAATATCTATAAAAATAAAGTGGATGTTTGGGGGCTGATTTTTGCACGTTTCTTGCTGTTTTTGCACGTTTCCTAATGACTTTTAGAAAAGGGCCGTGATGTGCCGGCCTCTGTGCTAGCATCGAGGACTAAGCACGACCCCCAGCATGTCGCGTGCACACAGCCTATTTAGCCGCACACTAGTTCTTGCTCGTTGCGAGTTGTAGGTAGGATCACCCACTGTAGACTCCTGGGCCGGCCCATGTTTCTATTTTTTTTTTTGTTTTTTTCTCCGAAATTTTTAGTATTTTTTTTTTTGAAATCTGAACCTTTTTCAAAACTTTGTTCATTTAAAAAATTGTTTCAACATTTTGTAAAAACTGTCCATTTTTGTTCACCTTTTTTTAAAAATTGTTCACCATTTTCCAAAAATATCATTTTTAAAAAAATTATCACTTTTGAAAAATGTCCGTTTTTCAAAAATTGTGTACCCATTTTTAAATTTTTTCTAGGGGCTATTCATGTTTCGATTTTTTTCTGAAATCAGAACCATTTTCACAATTTGTTCATTTCAAAATGTGTTCAACTTTTTTAAAAATCTGTACATCTTTTTTAAAAATTGTTCACCATTTTCAAAAATTAACATTTTTGCATGTTTGAACGTTAAAAAAATATATTTTTGAAAATATTTCTAGTAGTAGGAAAAAAAGGACAAGCAAAAAGGGAAGTAAAAAAACGAAGAAAAAAATAGCATTACTCTTATTGGCCGGGCCGGCCTAGGTGCTCATCAGTGCGAGCGATGTCCCGCACCAGCTCGTTTTAAGCGATGCATAGGGGCTCCCTATTTAGCGGAAAACTCTCCCCATCGCCTTTTATAGTCCTTCACTCTGTGAAACAAGGCACATATTTTTTTGCCATTTTCTTCCATAAAACAAGAGGCATGAGCAGATTCATATCATATCTACCAAAAATTCCCTCTCTCTTGGCTGAAGTAAGTACCCACCTCTTACAAAGTGTTCAGTTTGAATCTGAATTTACATGATCAACTTGCACAATTTGGATCTAGCAAAAAGAAAAACTTCGAATTAGAAGCATCTAACCATTCGCCATACTGTGCATGCAGTCACAATCTTTATCTCACCAAACAGTGCTACCCGTAACCTGAGTGTACTATAGTATAGGCAGCAGTTGCCCGTCGGCTGGGACACAAGGGGCGACATGCCATTGCTTGGTTTTGAGCGACCATAGTTGCTCATGTTTTGCTAGCCAACTTTTGGACAAAAGCGCATCTTGGCCCGCTTCTCATTGATAGGTGGGTCCGAACACATACACATCAAGATAATTGAATGGTCTATGTGCATACGTTGGAACTACACTACCCATATCCAACTTCTTGCAAGTTGCGGTCTTTTTTTTTTTTGAAATGGAGGCAAAAGTTTTGCCTCAATCTGTATTAATTAAGAAGAGAATTGTCTGGTTACTTAACGGAAAATCGGGCGAAAACCGTCACGACCAAACCCAGCCTTTTTATCGAGTGATGCACATAACCTTTATTGATTATATGCATGTCTTAATTCAGTTTTACAACTCAAAAATGAGCACATAAATGCCACGGGTTTTCACCGACACAAACACTAGCAGAAAAAAATTACGAAAGTCTACTAATATGCTGCCACGTATGACGGGAGAAAAATCATGTGCCACCGAGAGAAGTCTCGTGAATCCATCCACCATAAGCTTTCGCTGGTCTAAAGGTACCAAAAAAGCCCATAGCTAAATCTAGTGCACCGCCATATGAATAACCTGTAACACATGAAAATATTCCTTTCCGTCAAAAACAAGATTGTTCCTGCAATTCAAATAGACCAACAAATAGCTGAAACACCGATACATATCCTAGCCTTGGTGTTTTTATCCACGCCATTAAACCAATTCCCAAACATATTTGTAATATTGGTTGGATGAGGTATATTATAGATACAAAACACCACACGCCAAACGAGTTTCGCAAAAGTGCATGAGATAAATAAATGATCAACGGTCTCATTGTTTCCAAAAAAAGAACGATGAGTGTCCCCTTTCCAATTCCTCTTTCCTAGATTATAATTAGTAAGCAAGACCTTTCTATTAAGGAACCACATGAACACCTTAAATTTCAATGGGATCTTGAGCTTCCATAAGTATCTTCGTAGATATCTAATTTGTCCATTCATTAAATCCTCATACATAGATTTAATTATAAACATATGATTTTGAGTGAATTTCCATGGAAAAGCATCAGGATCATCAGACAAAGTAAAATCCATTAACCTAAGACATAAGTGCGTCCACATTTCCCATTTATTTCCAACAAGTGCCCTTCTAAAACCTAAATTTATAAGAGGCTCATTGTTGAAAACATCATGAACCGAAATATGTTCTATGCTACGCAATATTATATAACAAAGGATATTGATATTTTAAGGAGACTCAACCACGTGTCCTCCCAAGACCTTCTGGTCTCCCAATTATCTACTTTGAAAAAACCTCTATGAAAGAAATCATCCTTAACTCTCATGAGGCACTCCCAAAATGGAGAATTAGTAGGTTGTGCTTCCACTTGAGCCAAAGTTTTACTATGAAGAGCTCGTAATACACCCTTCTTCATTTAAAATTTTGAAAAGACATTTACTAAAGAAACACTTATTTTTCAGCTCCAGCACCTCAGTACCTAAACCACCCTGATCCTTTGGTCTACAAATAATATTCCACTTAGTTAATCTATATTTTTCTCATCACTTTGCCAAAAACCGGGATCTATAGAAGTCAAGTATTTTCCTAACCCCTTTGGGTATTTCAAGAAAAGAAAGCATAAACATTGGTAAGCTTGTTAACACTGAATTAACAAGAACCAGATGATCCCCATAGGACAATGTCTTGCCCTTCCAGCAACCTAGTTTGTCTTCGAATCGACACTCAACCGGATGCCACTCAGCATTACGAAGTTTCCAATAGTGAATCGGAATCTCAGGATATTTAAAAGGTAGAGACCCAGTCTCACACACGAAAATATGCTTGTACTGGTCCTCCACCTCTTTTGCCTCTCGAAACTAAAAACTTCGGTCTTGTTGAAATTTATTTTGAGCCACGAAAGGTGTTCAGGAACGGAAAGGATTAATTTCTTATTAACCGCTTTTTTCTAGATCATGTTCCATGAATAAAATAGTGTCATCAACATATTGTAAAATAGATAACCCCCATACACTAAGTGAGGAATAAGACCATCTATTTTACGATCCTCCTTTTCTCTTGTTATAGGAATAACTAACATATCAGCTACAATATTAAACAACAGAGGGGACAGAGGATCTCCTGTGGAAGGCCTTTTTCATTTGAAAATAATGACCTATGTCATCATTAACCCGTATACTGACACTTCCTCCCTTAACAAACTGCATAATCATATTGCACCATTGTTGTGCAAACCCTTTCATACGCAATGATTGTTGAAGAAAAGGTCATTTTACTTTGTCATATGTTTTCTCAAAATCAATTTTAAAGATAACACCATCCATTTTTTTCTTTTTTTTAACTCATGGATAGTCTCATGCAAGATAACCACACTCTCCAAAATGTGTCTCCCTGGCATTAAGGCCGACTGAGTTGTCCTAATAACTTTTTGCACATTCTGGGTAATAAGATTAGTACCCACTTATGTGAAAATTTTGAAACTGCCATTGAGAAGGCAAATTGATCTATATTGCTGAATCCGGACCGCATTATCCTTTTTAGGTAACAAAGTAATGACCCCAAAATTTAGCTTAAACAACAGAAGATTGCCCTTTTGTAACTAAAAAACGTAGCCATAAAATCATCCCTAGTCACCTCCCAAAAGGTTTTGTAAAATTCAGCAGGGAACCCATATGGTCCAGGAGCTTTGTTTAATTCCATTTGAGAAATAGCTATGTACACTTGTTTCACTTAAAAATTAGCCATAAGAATATTATTCTCTTCACGAGACAATTCTGGAATATCGTGAATAAAGTTTTCATCAAGTATCAAGTGTAACATTATTGGGAACCGAATCCCCAAACAATTTTTTTATAGTATTCTGTAATATAAGTCTTAAAATTATCTTCCCTTAATATGGTCCCTTCATCTTGCTTCAATTGGAAAATCCTCCTTTTCTATTACCATTAGTGATTAGGTGGACGTACTTTGTGTTGTTTTCACCTTCTTGAATGTGTTTTACGTTCGCCTTTTGCGTCCATTTAGTCTCCTCGACCTTATGAAGACAATAAATCCTATCATCAGCTTCCCTCAAAGTGTCACGCTCAACCACCGTTAGAGGAATACTTCCAGCTTTAATATCAAACTTATCAATAGTTTTCAATGATGTTTCTTTCTCTTTCTTATATTTCCCACTTTGATTTTTTAGGCCAACCCTTAAGAAAACGTCTCAAATGATGTATCCAATTTTGCCAAACATCAATAGGTGAATCCCACTTAACAAACCCAGCCCAGTCGGCTGCAACCATCTCATAAAAACCTTCCAATCTGAGCCACGAAAGCTCAAAAGAAAAATGAGCCATTTTTCCCAGATGAGCGTGCACATCTGAATCCAAAAAGAGAGGTGTGTGATCTGATCCCGTCTAGTTAAGCCTGCACCGTGATTATAGAATATTTTTTCTCCCACTCAACTCTTGCGAGGATCCTATCAAGTTTTTCAAAAGTCAGGTTATCTCTTCTACTAGCCCATGTATATTGACGACCTGAGAGTTCAAATCTAAACTTACAATAATAGCATTAAACATAATTGGCCATCTCGGCTTATAGTTATCATCATTCTTTTCCTCATGTTTTGAATTATATTGTAATCTCCACCCACCATCATTGGTAGTGGTTCATTTTCACACACTCAAACCAAATCTAACAAGAACTGAGATTTAAGCTCATCTTGGGCAGCCCCATATAATGAAACCAAAACCCAATCGATCCCATCACTCTTGGACCTGATGTATAACTTAACACAGAAATCCCTAACGTCCACTTTTTTTTAACTTGGAAAGTAGATGCGTTAATTCTTATGAGAATACACATAGATATCCCTCTAGGTGGCATACAAAACCACGAGAAAACATGACCAGCAACAATATGATTTAATAATGGGGTTGCAAAGTTGGATTTTCCCGTCTCCGACAACGCGATAAAATCCAACTTTTTCTCTGATAGTTTCTTACACAAATAAGTGTTTACATGGGTCACGAAAACCCTCACTATTCCAAAACAAACCTTGCAAATTATGCATCAGGCTTTCTATTTTTAATTATAGCGCTCCTGCGCTTATTTGAAACGGAGTAATCCCTCTTTTTCCTAGTCTTTTTAACCTTATCAGGATAGACCATACAAACAGATCGGGCCTCCGAATCCCCCATTAGACTAGACACCTTATTTAGAATGAAGCTAGAAGGCTGCTCATTATAATTATCATTCAAATTATTTTGTAATATGGACACCACTCTATTGACCTCAACACTTTTTTATCAATTTGGCTGAATCAATTTTCTGCTCACAGCTTGAACCTAAAGAAATTCAAACTTGGACACTCTATCGCAAATTTCCTTATCTGAAAAAGACAGAATTGAAAGATGCTTATTTAAATTTGTACCTGACCTGAAGTACCTCCAAGCAGCCATCGCCATGGCCCTTGCCATCCGGGTGTCATCCGTGTTAGGTTGCGCCCGGATACGCCCACTCGACCACAACCCCGAAGCCGCAGCATCTGGAATGCCCCCAAAGTCGATGATCGCCTGCTTGGACCCCTCCCTCTCCAATCCAGTCAAAAGGGAAATTGGGAAGGGATCAATCAGAGGGATAGGACTCATCGACCCACAAAGTGACATACCACCATCACTCAAGACAGCACCTCGTCCAGAGTCTCTCGGAGAGTATTGAGCTTTGGGCACTCCACGTCCGTCGGAATTTTTTTCATAAAAGTATTTTCGTATCTGAAGAACTTCAGGTTCCATATCTTGGTGCATGATTTTATGCTTTTGTACACACATGTACAAGGAGACAACCACAAAAGATGCATACCATTACATGGTTGTACTATGGTGGGTATTTTGATCAATCTATAAACAGTGCACTATAGCAGTATAACTTTATATGAAATATACAATGGTAGTCATGTTTATTGCTATATATACGTTCATGGGTTTTGCCCCTAGCAGGAGATATATCGAATGGCTTCAATTGAGAAGCTTTTCTTATATTTTAGTGCACCTACCGTTCTAAGATTTAGGCATGGAGGGCATTGGGAATTTGGATGTGAGTGTGTTCGATCGTCATCAATCACAATTTTTTAGCGTATAGTTAGTAATTTTGAATCTAAATATTTAACTACGACTTTTATCTTTACTATCGTATAGGTGCCATGTTTACCATGTCTCTCTAGTATCCAAGGATGATATTGTAGAAGTTCCCAACGAATCAGGGTGCAAGTGAGATTGTTTGCCGAAGTCCCTGCTTATTACCTACTGTAACACATATTTTAAGTGGACGTTCGTGGTAGCCCTTCAAACGATCTTCTATATCTAAAAATGAACACACCACTATATGATTACTCTCAACATACAAGATGCACACACCAACAATCATCTAATTGGTCCACATCATCCATTATCCTAGCTTTCGTTCATCCATGTCATCTTAATTATCATTACAACATGCATCCCTTCAAGGTTCAGTTTCTGTTCAAGCGTTTGGTTTCACTTATGTACATTTTGACCAGGGCACAATAAATGTGCAGCAAGCCATAATTTCACCACAATTAGGCAGCGTGAAACAGAACATCTCCAATTCCAGTTTGCTTGGCCTCCAATTTCTTTTCCGCTTCCTTCTCCAACAGTATGATTCCAGATTTTTCTATGTATGCCTCCCGTTTACATTTTGGATCCTCTTCCAACTTCCTATCCCAACTCTTGAAATCAGCACCTAAAATATGGTCGTATCTTTAGAGCTAAAGTACCCATGACACCTTGCCTCATTCTACATTGTCGCTACATCTCCTAGTTGATATGTTTCTAGCAGGTATCCGTTATCACCTTCGACGAAATGTTTTATCTTTTGTTTCTTGCAATATGTAAATTTCAACTTGAGCGTCGAATGATCAACTTCAAGCTAAATCAGAAATGCTTAGATGGTCGTAAATTTATCTCTTGCTCGCAGAAACAGGTCCGTGACACCGTAGCTTTGCCGCTGCATTTTACAGTTTTTATCTTGTGAGGATGGAACATATTAATCAACACATTGTTTGTCAGTACCTCCATATGAAGGAACCATTTCATATTCTTGGGTTTTCATGCTATTTTCTTTGGATCAGTTTGGGTTACTCCATTGGAATTTCTCAACTATTGTACAAACTCAATTCTAAGCACATCAAAAGGTTGAGATGATCTCTTTTTGTTTATTGACATCAGTTGCTTGTTAGAAAATTTGTATCTATCAGCTCAAAGTTTTTTCTATTTTTGTACATATTTTCCCTCCAAATGATAGTACATTGGAAATTTTATTTTTCAAAGCTAGTTGTGCTGCTCATAGAGCTTAACTATTGCCTGCACAAAAATAGAGGATAATAATTTTGATTTTTCCATTTTCGCATGTTCCTTATTAATCTATTATAGTAACTCATGAACCAGCCATTTCTCTCTATAGCTTGCCATTCTTATGCGGTGCAGATCAAATTTAAGAGCTTTCTTCCTCCGAAGAGATATTTTAGTGTTAATGTCAAATTTATTTTTAAACATATGTCCACAGCAACGCGAGGGTCATTATCTAGTTATGCATGTTACACGACATCTATCTACCCGGCATATTTACCACTTAATCTCACAAGTTGTCGCGGAATTCTGAAACTTATGGTTAGTCGTATTAACATGAACGTGTTGCTGCATCTTAGCATACGAGTGGAATGAACGTGATAAAAAGAGTGGAATATATGTCTTACAATGGGCCAATGCAAATTTTCCATGTGGAATATGTGGCTCCAGACGCGCAAGTTTGCTCCCTGTGCTACAACACGATGTCCAGCACTCCACCAGGCATAGTTTAAAAAAATGGATTGGCAAATGAACGAGTGAGGCGATCGGTTCAGGTTCTTACCGGTCAGACCATCTGTTCATTGGTGACAAAAAAACCAGTAATTTTAAAATTAATGTTAAAATTTTGACCTCATATGAAATAAATACACATAATATATGATGAAATACACTAATAGATCATCAAATGTTGTTTGCCCGGTTGGTTTCCGGCCCTAAAGCATTAATTGGGTTAAGATTTGGGGTTCAACAACTTCTAGTTTATGCACCATTTTTTGAATATTTCTCTGATTTTTTACTAAAAGACCAATGAACGTTAAAAAATCGGACAAGGCGTAGTTCCGGTTTTTTCGGTCGGACGCTGGTCCGGTTCAATTTTTAAATCTATGCCACCAGGTAGTTTGTCTTAGTTTATTTTTATTTTTATTTTGAGAGCGTAGTTTGTCTTAGTTCTGCAGCAACGGGTCGTCTGGCTAGCAACCTCCGAATAGTGTGCACCCAAACCGTGCTCCGCCACCGCCTGCTACCTCCATCGGTACATATATGACGCGAGAACTGTGTGTTTCCTCCACACCATACCAAACCCTTGATCCAGCGGTGGTCTTCACAAAGACAAGACACCGTCACAACGTTCCCATCGAGATTCGTGCGGCTACGAAGCACAGATGCTTGCATGCCTTGCGGGATTGCGCACAAATCCAACGTTGTTACAGAGCTCTATTGCTGGCTCCCACTTGGATTCTTATCAATGAACTATGCCAAAGATTAGTGCGAAAATGCTTTACTGTGGTGTCAAAAGTACTCTTCTACGCATTGATGATTTTTTAACCATTATTGGATACCTAAGGAATTGAATAACCATTATTGGATACATAGGGAACTTAATAGCCCTTGATGACATATGGAAATCAAGTTTTGTTTAACATGTAAAGGTCCCGAAGGACCCTGATTTTGCATTACTTATCCAGGCGGTGACAGCTTACAAGAAGGACCTCCACATAAAAATAAAATACAACCCAGTCCCACAATTACAACACACACCCACAGAAGAGTCACGGAACCACGATCAGGTCCCTGGCTTGATCGACGGTGAACCATCTCCAGATGTAGCCGCCGATGCCGAAGCCGGGGACGAGACCACTTGGGTCAACAACAACGTCAGCTGCTACACTGAGGACGAGGAAGATCCTCCCTTGATGGAGGAGGAAGAGGCTTGAGATGTCCCACCGCTCAAGAACGGCGAGGTCACCGCCGTGGCCATAGATAACCTTGGCCAAACGACGCCAAAGCTTAAAGATCGCTGCAGAGACAGCAGAATCGTGGCCTAAACAACCCAAGACACCATTCTCCCTCCCAACAATAGCGAAATTTTATCCCCACTTCCACTCCCCCTTGCCTCCATGGCCGGCGGATCGAAGAAAATGGGACAGAAGGTCACCGATGTGGAATAGCATGCGCTTATTTGAAGAGCTTGTAGTAGGATGTTCCCAGCCCATCTTCCTCGTCGGAAGATGGGACAGAATGTGACCGATATGGAAGAGCGGGCGCTTATTTGAAGAGCATATGTAAAGCAAGTTGGTCAAGCGTTTCTTTTAAATTTGGCATGTTTGAACTAGTGAACAAATGGATGACCGTGTACGTCATAGTTCTCTTGATCACTCCCTCTCTTGTCCGTGTATATGTATTTATATTCACTTGTATTCTTTATTTTTCTACTATTTTAGTTATACTCTTTGATTGGCAATATGTGAATTTGATTGGCTTTAACTCTTAATTTTTTTTTTGTCAAAGGACACACTTCCACATTCTTTTCGATCTGATCGATAATTCATGAAAGCCTCAATTTTTGTTTTTTTGAAGAGTGCTAGTCATGTGAAGCACAACGCTTATACCGATTGATAGGTGCGCATAGACACATACACACATCACGATAAATGAACAATGTCTACGCATCCATGTGAACTACACCACACATACTGAAAGTCAGACGAAAATGTGACATCTCTGATAGTTGTTCTTTATTTTTCAATGGTATGGTCTTTTAGTTAGACGTCCTTTGGAATTTATTGAATGTACAAATAAGTTAGTTGAAAGTTAGTGTCGAAAGATTTAAATTCTTAGCTCAAAGTACTGATTTTGGGTAGAAAGTTCAAAAATAAAATAATTGAAAGTTGTCAAATCTCATTTCAAGCTGTAAAGTTAAGTAAGAAAGGTGTGTAATATTTCTTAAAGCATCATAGCTAAGTTAAATGTTAAAAATAAATAAATCAAAGTTGTCTACTTTTTTAGATCATAAAGTTGTCTAATTCTTTGTGGAAGCCTCTAACACTTAGTTGAAAGTTGAAATCAATATGCGAATTTTGTATATTAAGTTAACAAATGGGAAAATGAGGCATTCGGAGTTGCTTTCAAAAATTCAAATACGAAGAACTTATAGCTGCATCTAGATGCGTACATGCAAATCCTTGTGTGCATACATGTAAATTAATGCGATAGTAGGTGCATGATATTACTTGGTAGTATTGTAGCAGGTACTTCATCATAGCTGGTGCCCTATAGTCGTGCAACTTTACCTCAATATATTGTGCGAGTCATGCTTATTGCTATATATACTACATGTGCTTCTCTCCTATCGGGAGCAGTTTAGAAAATAATGGTCTCGTATCAACTTCGTTCTTTTATTTTGGGGCATCCATGTATTGTAGCCATTTTTTTTCTACAAGAACGTATTGTAGTGTTGGGCATAGGCATGGAGGGCACTGGGAATTTAGACGTGATTGTGACTGTGCTACTTGTGGCGAGCAGGAGTTGAATGTGTGTGCCCACATTGGGAACTGTGTGGTGAGTTTCTGTGAGCAGGAGCATGTATTCATGTGGTAGAGCACACATAAATTGAAACACCGCAGCGTCGCAGCTACAGACTGTTTGAATAAAGAACTAGAAGGATTAGGCGCGCTTTGCTGCGCCCTTTGTTTATTTGCATCCCTATATTTTTTATGTTTGCGGTGCGGAAATTTATGTTTTCTACAACCAGCTTAGTGTGGCAACCAGAAGAACTCAACAATAAGCAGTTAATCTGGCATCCCATACATAGACAACAAACCAAAAAGGAAGCATGTTCATTTCTATAGCTATGGCCAAATCCCTTAAAGAAATCAGGGATATGAAAATAAGGCACACTGCCGTTGGAACTCCAGTTTTCCTTTAGTATAACACTATATAATACGCAAAACTGTATATATAGTAGAAAAATTAAAATAATAAGAATGAGTTGTTCTTTGAGCAAAGTTGTTCTTTCAGAACAATTGCATGTTCTTTTCTGGGTTCCATGCATATTTATCACAAAGACCTAATCACATGATTCACACTTTTTCTTTTGTGTGGAACGACTAAATAGTGTGGTTCATAGATTTGCTTGAAATTCCTAAAATGAACCGGCTTCAAATGCAGTAAAGAAAACCTATTAACGTCTAGGTTAGTTGAGTATGGTTATTCGAGTTACAAATATACTGTTAAGCAGGTAAATAGTAAAGAAGGTCTAAAAACGTCTAGGTTAGCTAAGTATGGTTATTCGAGTTACAATAACATGATTTTCGTGAAATCTCTCATAAAGATTGGAGTAAATGGTGAAGATAGAATGGCAAATATTTCGTTCTCCAGCTCCCATAGATTTGATATGATCAGAGTTGGATGAGAAAAATAAAGATAACCGAAAAGGCAAATTCAGTACAACTAACAGGAAAAAGAAGAGCCACAAAAATCTTGTATATTTATTATATTCAAGAGACAAAAGCCTGGTTTTCCTTAACATGGAGTACTAAAATAATCATCAAATGAGGTGTTGTTTCTTATGAATTACAAAAGTTAGCAAGAGAAGACAAATAGGTAAGTACCTGAATGAAATAGCAGATCCAACTAAAAAATCCCATGGAGTAGATATGATCATTATCCTACTCGAAAATTCATAGGAGAACTACGATGCTTATTGGAACTGCAATCAGCTAGCCCTTTAATGCTACCAAAATCTGAGTATATGCCAAAGTAATGTTACTGAAATCTGAGTATATGCTATAGTAATGTTGTTACTCCTCCGAAAATGAATGGCCAAGTGTATGTGCATGATTGATCTTTGATAGGTAACACCTTCGATTTTACCTCCCAAGGAGTCGGCATACTTATGTCAGATGTTTTACCGGATATAAAGACCAGCTGGCTACACTACACTTATAGCAAAACGTGGAATAAAAGGAGAGGATATTATCACTATCGGAAAAAATATAGAAACTCACCAAGTTTGTAGGCTAATAATATGACACTAATTGATATATTAAATAAATAAAATTTCACTTTTGAGAAAAATCATGCTTAGAGTCCAAAAGAATGCCACACAAGATACTTATCTAAAATTCTTACACGTGAAAAAATATAGATCTCTGGATACGTCATTGATTTTTCAAAAAAAAAAATCTATACAAAGACTGTCCAAAATTAAACCGAATGCGAACAAGTTGAAGCTAGTAACAGAGAGGATGTCATGTAAAAGTGATAAAAGATGAACACTTACCTGACAGAATTTGGAGAACAGCTAAAATACAATCCCTACTGGCATATGGTGCTCCAAATATCTATCTCTATATCAGAGAAAGAGCAATGTAACAAGTAGTAGTGTAGCTGAAAAACCTCGGGTCATAGAAGACACAAGTGGTGGCATAAAAAATAATCATGGCTTATATTCAATTGTCTCATAACCTTCAACGGATGAGGAAGCTGGTAATAAAAGAGAATGAAACTATTTGCGTAGACGATTGTACCTGAATTAGAAAACTCACTGCATTGGAATCAGTAGCTAGAATGTAACGGCACAATGGTTTCTCAATGGATCAGTATGCATATGTATATAACATGATTGCCTTAATTTACTAATTTCAATACCCTGGTGTTTCCCCCATCAATGAGCTCACTGTAGTGCACGTACCGATGGGAAATTTTTGGGTTCTGGTGCATAAATATCTGGAATTTTAAAGTTCATGTTTATCAACTTTTGAGAATTATGCTGTTTATCTATGATCAAATCGTTTCTATCCGATCTGTCAGGAATTCAGGGAGCAAGTATATGATTGCCTCAAGCCAACCTCTTGACTGAAAGGGATCGCAATCCCTCAATGGCTCTCAGGCATTACACACCTTGTTAAAAAATCAGGATACAATTTAAACTATAATACATTTTAGAATATAATAAAATTCATAGACTGGTGTTCCTCAAAATTACTTGCAGTTCTTCATGAGTAGATGCAAAATGAAGATACCCTTTCAGAAATTGATCAGGCTAATATAAAGGAGAAGCTTCTTCACGACCAACAAAACAAAAAAGCCATGAATCTTCACTTTAGAAACTATACAAACAAGCTATAGAAGAACCCTATGATTCTCCTGATGTTTTTCATCCCGAGCTCCAAAATCGTGGAAAGCATCATTCAGCTCCACCCAACTGCGGCCTGTTTCTTTTGGTCAGGCATAACATATGATCTCTTCATCTTATTGAGAATACGCAGTGCTTCTCTGTAATCTTGAATCTGGAAATAATCGTTGGTTCATGTTAGAGAGGTATATCGTAGTTACAGTGGAAAACTACTAATCAACAAATAAAAGGTCTATTTATTTTTCAGATCTACTTGAACTTAAATTATTTTTGCAAGCACCTAAAGCCTATGCGCACACATAGGTTGAAGAAATACAAAATATTGTGGTGCGTCATTTTCCATTTTCTCAAATAGATCATCATATGAACACTCAAGAAAGGAAATTCTACCCTTTCAGAAAGGTCATCTAGTTGCATTCCCGTGATACATAACAAGTTATGTTGCTAGAGATCTAGAAAAAACACTCAGAGTTGTCCCAGTCCCTTTTTTCCCTGCCGAGATTGTAGCAAAGGTGCATTGATGTAGATGATCGAGGTTAGAAAAGGAAATAGCCACCAAAACCAGGGCATGCGCATTACCTGTCAACCAGGACGCCCCAGGAAACGACATATCCTGATCCGACATTTCGTCGAACATCATGCGGGCGTCGGCGTATGCTCCCACTAGCGCTATCCCGACGAACACATCAACCGCGACACCAACTGAGGAATTACCTTGACAGGGAGCTCCTTGCCACGTTAAACAGAGTAACTGAGGAATGAGGAACACCGGAGACTCAGGGGCGGAGACAAGGGGGGGCTAGCAGGGGTTAGACCCCTGCCAAGGTTCTGCCCTCCCTAATAATTTGGAGTATGTATTACTAGTGTGAGTAATGCATATACGTGTTAATTATCTCATATACGTGTTAATTAGTACTTAAAACCCATGACTATGCACGCAGTGAGAAGACACGTTTCTTCTTAGCGTAACTTCCTTTTGTTTCCGGCAGTCGAGCTGTTGCCCCAAGATCAGATTGATCTGCCATGCCGCCATGGTGCCCTTGGCTGCTCGAAAACTATGCCAAGAGCCACCCGTTCGGAAACTCTCCCTCGATGTGTTCGTGTCAACCTTTGTGTTGAAGTATTGATCGGGTTGGCTGTTTCTTCGCCTCACCATACGTCGATCTCTGAGTTATGCCACTTATTCTGTAAATATAGAGGTACGAGCTGATCATTCTATACACTTAATTAATCATTTGCCCTTGAACACGTGTATGCAATAATGCCACTCCTTGTAGAATTTCTAGTCAAGATCAGTAATAATTTTAAATTCAAGACAAGTCGCAATTGCTAGTAGAAAATCCAACAAGTTCACCTTTTTTATAATTAGAATATTTTAATATCCATAAGATATCAATCACACCCGGCCTCTGTACCAACATAATGTAACGAACATCTCTAAACACTAAGGATGCACACAGCCAAAGAGACAAAACATCAACATTGGGTAGCTTGTTGCCACTGCCGAACACCATGGCCCAACAATTTCACCTATACTCAGTATGTAGAAATTGATCATAAATTTCATATTTGTGATCCCTAATTATGCTAGATAAGATCTGATTTTGCGAAAAAATTGCACTATTAGTGATTTGACAAATACTAGAGGTTACATGAGGGAAAAATGTCGAGTACCTTGCTCGAACACGGAATTTTTTTTTGGCTATCCCGCGCCTCGCCCCCCTATACCTAAATCCTGGCTCCGCCCCTGCCGGAGACTGGTGCAATCGGAGGGCGCGGTCAGAAACAACAGGAAAGCACACACGTACTGGAGTTAGGAGCCTAGCTAGGAGCGGCGGTGTCCGGTCAGGCATGGGCCAACGAACGGCATCGGTTAGGCAGCCGGTCCGACGAGGATGGGTAGCCAAGGACAGGCGGTGGCCAACGTCGGACATGCAGGCCGGAGAGGCACAGGAAGAGCGCGCTCATGGTGGTGTTGCGGTAGCGAGCACGTTTGAGTCGGCCAGGGGTGCGACCGTGTGCCTTGCAAGCGGGAGGATGGTTATGCTCGGACCTGGCTCGACTTGGCCGGTGCTAAACGGGGCTGGCATAGCTCGTCCGGTGGTAGCTCGTTTATTAGGCGGGCCGTGCCATGACAAGCCATGGGCTCCGCTTCAAGACCCATACACCGTCCGTTTAGCATGGTTGGCCTTTTTTTTTTCTTCGAAAATATCTATATAAAAATAAAGTGGATGTTTGGGGGCTGATTTTTGCACGTTTCTTGCTGTTTTTGCACGTTTCCTAATGACTTTTAGAAAAAGGGCCGTGATGTGCCGGCCTCTGTGCTAGCATCGAGGACTAAGCACGACCCCAGCATGTCGCGTGCCAGGCACAGCCTATTTAGCCGCACACACTAGTTCTTGCTCGTTGCGAGTTGTAGGTAGGACTCACCCACTGTAGACTCCTGGGCCGGCCCATGTTTCTATTTTTTTTTTGTTTTTTCTCCGTATATTTTTAGTATTTTTTTTTTTGAAATCTGAACCTTTTTCAAAACTTTGTTCATTTAAAAAATTGTTCAACATTTTGTAAAAACTGTCCATTTTTGTTCACCTTTTTTTAAAAATTGTTCACCATTTTCCAAAAAATATCATTTTTAAAAAAATTATCACTTTTGAAAAATGTCCGTTTTTCAAAAATTGTGTACCATTTTTAAATTTTTTCTAGGGGCTATTCATGTTTCGATTTTTTTCTGAAATCAGAACCATTTTCACAATTATGTTCATTTCAAAATTTGTTCAACTTTTTAAAAATCTGTACATCTTTTTTAAAAATTGTTCACCAATTTTCAAAAAATATAAACATTTTTGCATGTTTGAACGTTAAAAAAATATATTTTTGAAAATATTTCTAGAAGTAGGAAAAAAAGGACAAGCAAAAATGTAGAAAAAGGGAAGAAAAAACGAAAAAATAGCATTACCTCTTATTGGCCGGGCCGGCCTAGGTGCTCATCAGTGCGAGCGATGTCCCGCACCAGCTCGTTTTAAGCGATGCATAGGGGCTCCCTATTTAGCGGAAAACTCTCCCCATCGCCTTTTATAGTCCTTCCACTCTGTGAAACAAGGCACATATTTTTTTGCCATTTTCTTCCATAAAACAAGAGGCATGAGCAGATTCATATCATATCTACCAAAAATTCCCTCTCTCTTGGCTGAAGTAAGTACCCACCTCTTACAAAGTGTTCAGTTTGAATCTGAATTTACATGATCAACTTGCACAATTAGGATCTAGCAAAAAGAAAAACTTCGACAATTAGAAGCATCTAACCATTCGCCATACTGTGCATGCAGTCACAATCTTTATCTCACCAAACAGTGCTACCCGTAACCTGAGTGTACTATAGTATAGGCAGCAGTTGCCCGTCGGCTGGGACACAAGGGGCGACATGCCATTGCTTGGTTTTGAGCGACCATAGTTGCTCATGTTTTGCTAGCCAACTTTTGGACAAAAGCGCATCTTGGCCCGCTTCTCATTGATAGGTGGGTCCGAACACATACACACATCAAGATAATTGAATGGTCTATGTGCATACGTTGGAACTACACTACCCATATCCAACTTCTTGCAAGTTGCGGTCTTTTTTTTTTTTGAAATGGAGGCAAAAGTTTTGCCTCAATCTGTATTAATTAAGAAGAGAATTGTCTGGTTACTTAACGGAAAATCGGGCGAAAACCGTCACGACCAAACCCAGCCTTTTTATCGAGTGATGCACATAACCTTTATTGATTATATGCATGTCTTAATTCAGTTTTACAACTCAAAAATGAGCACATAAATGCCACGGGTTTTCACCGACACAAACACTAGCAGAAAAAAATTACGAAAGTCTACTAATATGCTGCCACGTATGACGGGGAGAAAATCATGTGCCACCGAGAGAAGTCTCGTGAATCCATCCACCATAAGCTTTCGCTGGTCTAAAGGTACCAAAAAAGCCCATAGCTAAATCTAGTGCACCGCCATATGAATAACCTGTAACACATGAAAATATTCCTTTCCGTCAAAAACAAGATTGTTCCTGCAATTCAAATAGACCAACAAATAGCTGAAACACCGATACATATCCTAGCCTTGGTGTTTTTATCCACGCCATTAAACCAATTCCCAAACATATTTGTAATATTGGTTGGATGAGGTATATTATAGATACAAAACACCACACGCCAAACGAGTTTCGCAAAAGTGCATGAGATAAATAAATGATCAACGGTCTCATTGTTTCCAAAAAAAGAACGATGAGTGTCCCCTTTCCAATTCCTCTTTCCTAGATTATAATTAGTAAGCAAGACCTTTCTATTAAGGAACCACATGAACACCTTAAATTTCAATGGGATCTTGAGCTTCCATAAGTATCTTCGTAGATATCTAATTTGTCCATTCATTAAATCCTCATACATAGATTTAATTATAAACATATGATTTTGAGTGAATTTCCATGGAAAAGCATCAGGATCATCAGACAAAGTAAAATCCATTAACCTAAGACATAAGTGCGTCCACATTTCCCATTTATTTCCAACAAGTGCCCTTCTAAAACCTAAATTTATAAGAGGCTCATTGTTGAAAACATCATGAACCGAAATATGTTCTATGCTACGCAATATTATATAACAAAGGATATTGATATTTTAAGGGAGACTCAACCACGTGTCCTCCCAAGACCTTCTCGTCTCCCAATTATCTACTTTGAAAAAACCTCTATGAAAGAAATCATCCTTAACTCTCATGAGGCACTCCCAAAATGGAGAATTAGTAGGTTGTGCTTCCACTTGAGCCAAAGTTTTACTATGAAGAGCTCGTAATACACCCCTTCTTCATTTAAAATTTTGAAAAGACATTTACTAAAGAAACACTTATTTTTCAGCTCCAGCACCTCAGTACCTAAACCACCCTGATCCTTTGGTCTACAAATAATATTCCACTTAGTTAATCTATATTTTTTCTCATCACTTTGCCAAAAACCGGGATCTATAGAAGTCAAGTATTTTCCTAACCCCCTTTGGGTATTTCAAGAAAAGAAAGCATAAACATTGGTAAGCTTGTTAACACTGAATTAACAAGAACCAGATGATCCCCATAGGACAATGTCTTGCCCTTCCAGCAACCTAGTTTGTCTTCGAATCGACACTCAACCGGATGCCACTCAGCATTACGAAGTTTCCAATAGTGAATCGGAATCTCAGGATATTTAAAAGGTAGAGACCCAGTCTCACACACGAAAATATGCTTGTACTGGTCCTCCACCTCTTTTGCCTCTCGAAACTAAAAACTTCGGTCTTGTTGAAATTTATTTTGAGCCACGAAAGGTGTTCAGGAACGGAAAGGATTAATTTCTTATTAACCGCTTTTTTCTAGATCATGTTCCATGAATAAAATAGTGTCATCAACATATTGTAAAATAGATAACCCCCATACACTAAGTGAGGAATAAGACCATCTATTTTACGATCCTCCTTTTCTCTTGTTATAGGAATAACTAACATATCAGCTACAATATTAAACAACAGAGGGGACAGAGGATCTCCTGTGGAAGGCCTTTTTCATTTGAAAATAATGACCTATGTCATCATTAACCCGTATACTGACACTTCCTCCCTTAACAAACTGCATAATCATATTGCACCATTGTTGTGCAAACCCTTTCATACGCAATGATTGTTGAAGAAAAGGTCATTTTACTTTGTCATATGTTTTCTCAAAATCAATTTTAAAGATAACACCATCCATTTTTTTCTTTTTTTTAACTCATGGATAGTCTCATGCAAGATAACCACACTCTCCAAAATGTGTCTCCTGGCATTAAGGCCGACTGAGTTGTCCTAATAACTTTTTGCACATTCTGGGTAATAAGATTAGTACCCACTTATGTGAAAATTTTGAAACTGCCATTGAGAAGGCAAATTGATCTATATTGCTGAATCCGGACCGCATTATCCTTTTTAGGTAACAAAGTAATGACCCCAAAATTTAGCTTAAACAACAGAAGATTGCCCTTTTGTAACTAAAAAACGTAGCCATAAAATCATCCCTAGTCACCTCCCAAAAGGTTTTGTAAAATTCAGCAGGGAACCCATATGGTCCAGGAGCTTTGTTTAATTCCATTTGAGAAATAGCTATGTACACTTGTTTCACTTAAAAATTAGCCATAAGAATATTATTCTCTTCACGAGACAATTCTGGAATCGTGAATAAAGTTTTCATCAAGTATCAAGTGTAACATTATTGGGAACCGAATCCCCAAACAATTTTTTTATAGTATTCTGTAATATAAGTCTTAAAATTATCTTCCTTAATATGGTCCCTTCATCTTGCTTCAATTGGAAAATCCTCCTTTTCTATTACCATTAGTGATTAGGTGGACGTACTTTGTGTTGTTTTCACCTTCTTGAATGTGTTTTACGTTCGCCTTTTGCGTCCATTTTCTCCTCGACCTTATGAAGACAATAAATCCTATCATCAGCTTCCCTCAAAGTGTCACGCTCAACCACCGTTAGAGGAATACTTCCAGCTTTAATATCAAACTTATCAATAGTTTTCAATGATGTTTCTTTCTCTTTCTTATATTTCCCACTTTGATTTTTTAGGCCAACCCTTAAGAAAACGTCTCAAATGATGTATCCAATTTTGCCAAACATCAATAGGTGAATCCCACTTAACAAACCCAGCCCAGTCGGCTGCAACCATCTCATAAAAACCTTCCAATCTGAGCCACGAAAGCTCAAAAGAAAAATGAGCCATTTTTCCCAGATGAGCGTGCACATCTGAATCCAAAAAGAGAGGTGTGTGATCTGATCCCGTCTAGTTAAGGCCTGCACCGTGATTATAGAATATTTTTTCTCCCACTCAACTCTTGCGAGGATCCTATCAAGTTTTTCAAAAGTCAGGTTATCTCTTCTACTAGCCCATGTATATTGACGACCTGAGAGTTCAAATCTAAACTTACAATAATAGCATTAAACATAATTGGCCATCTCGGCTTATAGTTATCATCATTCTTTTCCTCATGTTTTGAATTATATTGTAATCTCCACCCACCATCATTGGTAGTGGTTCATTTTCACACACTCAAACCAAATCTAACAAGAACTGAGATTTAAGCTCATCTTGGGCAGCCCCATATAATGAAACCAAAACCCAATCGATCCCATCACTCTTGGACCTGATGTATAACTTAACACAGAAATCCCTAACGTCCACTTTTTTTTAACTTGGAAAGTAGATGCGTTAATTCTTATGAGAATACACATAGATATCCCTCTAGGTGGCATACAAAACCACGAGAAAACATGACCAGCAACAATATGATTTAATAATGGGGTTGCAAAGTTGGATTTTCCCGTCTCCGACAACGCGATAAAATCCAACTTTTTCTCTGATAGTTTCTTACACAAATAAGTGTTTACATGGGTCACGAAAACCCTCACTATTCCAAAACAAACCTTGCAAATTATGCATCAGGCTTTATTTTTAATTATAGCGCTCCTGCGCTTATTTGAAACGGAGTAATCCCTCTTTTTCCTAGTCTTTTTAACCTTATCAGGATAGACCATACAAACAGATCGGGCCTCCGAATCCCCCATTAGACTAGACACCTTATTTAGAATGAAGCTAGAAGGCTGCTCATTATAATTATCATTCAAATTATTTTGTAATATGGACACCACTCTATTGACCTCAACACTTTTTTATCAATTTGGCTGAATCAATTTTCTGCTCACAGCTTGAACCTAAAGAAATTCAAACTTGGACACTCTATCGCAAATTTCCTTATCTGAAAAAGACAGAATTGAAAGATGCTTATTTAAATTTGTACCTGACCTGAAGTACCTCCAAGCAGCCATCGCCATGGCCCTTGCCATCCGGGTGTCATCCGTGTTAGGTTGCGCCCGGATACGCCCACTCGACCACAACCCGAAGCCGCAGCATCTGGAATGCCCCCAAAGTCGATGATCGCCTGCTTGGACCCCTCCCTCTCCAATCCAGTCAAAAGGGAAATTGGGAAGGGATCAATCAGAGGGATAGGACTCATCGACCCACAAAGTGACATACCACCATCACTCAAGACAGCACCTCGTCCAGAGTCTCTCGGAGAGTATTGAGCTTTGGGCACTCCACGTCCGTCGGAATTTTTTTCATAAAAGTATTTTCGTATCTGAAGAACTTCAGGTTCCATATCTTGGTGCATGATTTTTGCTTTTGTACACATGTACAAGGAGACAACCACAAAAGATGCATACCATTACATGGTTGTACTATGGTGGGTATTTTGATCAATCTATAAACAGTGCACTATAGCAGTATAACTTTATATGAAATATACAATGGTAGTCATGTTTATTGCTATATATACGTTCATGGGTTTTGCCCCTAGCAGGAGATATATCGAATGGCTTCAATTGAGAAGCTTTTCTTATATTTTAGTGCACCTACCGTTCTAAGATTTAGGCATGGAGGGCATTGGGAATTTGGATGTGAGTGTGTTCGATCGTCATCAATCACAATTTTTTTAGCGTATAGTTAGTAATTTGAATCTAAATTTAACTACGACTTTTATCTTTACTATCGTATAGGTGCCATGTTTACCATGTCTCTCTAGTATCCAAGGATGATATTGTAGAAGTTCCCAACGAATCAGGGTGCAAGTGAGATTGTTTGCCGAAGTCCCTGCTTATTACCTACTGTAACACATATTTTAAGTGGACGTTCGTGGTAGCCCTTCAAACGATCTTCTATATCTAAAAATGAACACACCACTATATGATTACTCTCAACATACAAGATGCACACACCAACAATCATCTAATTGGTCCACATCATCCATTATCCTAGCTTTCGTTCATCCATGTCATCTTAATTATCATTACAACATGCATCCCTTCAAGGTTCAGTTTCTGTTCAAGCGTTTGGTTTCACTTATGTACATTTTGACCAGGGCACAATAAATGTGCAGCAAGCCATAATTTCACCACAATTAGGCAGCGTGAAACAGAACATCTCCAATTCCAGTTTGCTTGGCCTCCAATTTCTTTTCCGCTTCCTTCTCCAACAGTATGATTCCAGATTTTTCTATGTATGCCTCCCGTTTACATTTTGGATCCTCTTCCAACTTCCTATCCCAACTCTTGAAATCAGCACCTAAAATATGGTCGTATCTTTAGAGCTAAAGTACCCATGACACCTTGCCTCATTCTACATTGTCGCTACATCTCCTAGTTGATATGTTTCTAGCAGGTATCCGTTATCACCTTCGACGAAATGTTTTATCTTTTGTTTCTTGCAATATGTAAATTTCAACTTGAGCGTCGAATGATCAACTTCAAGCTAAATCAGAAATGCTTAGATGGTCGTAAATTTATCTCTTGCTCGCAGAAACAGGTCCGTGACACCGTAGCTTTGCCGCTGCATTTTACAGTTTTTATCTTGTGAGGATGGAACATATTAATCAACACATTGTTTGTCAGTACCTCCATATGAAGGAACCATTTCATATTCTTGGGTTTTCATGCTATTTTCTTTGGATCAGTTTGGGTTACTCCATTGGAATTTCTCAACTATTGTACAAACTCAATTCTAAGCACATCAAAAGGTTGAGATGATCTCTTTTTGTTTATTGACATCAGTTGCTTGTTAGAAAATTTGTATCTATCAGCTCAAAGTTTTTTCTATTTTTGTACATATTTTCCCTCCAAATGTACATTGGAAATTTTATTTTTCAAAGCTAGTTGTGCTGCTCATAGAGCTTAACTATTGCCTGCACAAAAATAGAGGATAATAATTTTGATTTTTCCATTTTCGCATGTTCCTTATTAATCTATTATAGTAACTCATGAACCAGCCATTTCTCTCTATAGCTTGCCATTCTTATGCGGTGCAGATCAAATTTAAGAGCTTTCTTCCTCCGAAGAGATATTTTAGTGTTAATGTCAAATTTATTTTTAAACATATGTCCACAGCAACGCGAGGGTCATTATCTAGTTATGCATGTTACACGACATCTATCTACCCGGCATATTTACCACTTAATCTCACAAGTTGTCGCGGAATTCTGAAACTTATGGTTAGTCGTATTAACATGAACGTGTTGTGCTCTTAGCATACGAGTGGAATGAACGTGATAAAAAGAGTGGAATATATGTCTTACAATGGGCCAATGCAAATTTTCCATGTGGAATATGTGGCTCCAGACGCGCAAGTTTGCTCCCTGTGCTACAACACGATGTCCAGCACTCCACCAGGCATAGTTTAAAAAAATGGATTGGCAAATGAACGAGTGAGGCGATCGGTTCAGGTTCTTACCGGTCAGACCATCTGTTCATTGGTGACAAAAAAACAGTAATTTTAAAATTAATGTTAAAATTTTGACCTCATATGAAATAAATACACATAATATATGATGAAATACACTAATAGATCATCAAATGTTGTTTGCCCGGTTGGTTTCCGGCCCTAAAGCATTAATTGGGTTAAGATTTGGGGTTCAACAACTTCTAGTTTATGCACCATTTTTTGAATATTTCTCTGATTTTTTACTAAAAGACCAATGAACGTTAAAAAATCGGACAAGGCGTAGTTCCGGTTTTTTCGGTCGGACGCTGGTCCGGTTCAATTTTTAAATCTATGCCACCAGGTAGTTTGTCTTAGTTTATTTTTATTTTTATTTTGAGAGCGTAGTTTGTCTTAGTTCTGCAGCAACGGGTCGTCTGGCTAGCAACCTCCGAATAGTGTGCACCCAAACCGTGCTCCGCCACCGCCTGCTACCTCCATCGGTACATATATGACGCGAGAACTGTGTGTTTCCTCCACACCATACCAAACCCTTGATCCAGCGGTGGTCTTCACAAAGACAAGACACCGTCACAACGTTCCCATCGAGATTCGTGCGGCTACGAAGCACAGATGCTTGCATGCCTTGCGGGATTGCGCACAAATCCAACGTTGTTACAGAGCTCTATTGCTGGCTCCCACTTGGATTCTTATCAATGAACTATGCCAAAGATTAGTGCGAAAATGCTTTACTGTGGTGTCAAAAGTACTCTTCTACGCATTGATGATTTTTTAACCATTATTGGATACCTAAGGAATTGAATAACCATTATTGGATACATAGGGAACTTAATAGCCCTTGATGACATATGGAAATCAAGTTTTGTTTAACATGTAAAGGTCCCGAAGGACCCTGATTTTGCATTACTTATCCAGGCGGTGACAGCTTACAGAAGGACCTCCACATAAAAATAAAATACAACCCAGTCCCACAATTACAACACACACCCACAGAAGAGTCACGGAACCACGATCAGGTCCCTGGCTTGATCGACGGTGAACCATCTCCAGATGTAGCCGCCGATGCCGAAGCCGGGGACGAGACCACTTGGGTCAACAACAACGTCAGCTGCTACACTGAGGACGAGGAAGATCCTCCCTTGATGGAGGAGGAAGAGGCTTGAGATGTCCCACCGCTCAAGAACGGCGAGGTCACCGCCGTGGCCATAGATAACCTTGGCCAAACGACGCCAAAGCTTAAAGATCGCTGCAGAGACAGCAGAATCGTGGCCTAAACAACCCAAGACACCATTCTCCCTCCCAACAATAGCGAAATTTTATCCCCACTTCCACTCCCCCTTGCCTCCATGGCCGGCGGATCGAAGAAAATGGGACAGAAGGTCACCGATGTGGAATAGCATGCGCTTATTTGAAGAGCTTGTAGTAGGATGTTCCCAGCCCATCTTCCTCGTCGGAAGATGGGACAGAATGTGACCGATATGGAAGAGCGGGCGCTTATTTGAAGAGCATGTAAAGCAAGTTGGTCAAGCGTTTCTTTTAAATTTGGCATGTTTGAACTAGTGAACAAATGGATGACCGTGTACGTCATAGTTCTCTTGATCACTCCCTCTCTTGTCCGTGTATATGTATTTATATTCACTTGTATTCTTTATTTTTCTACTATTTTAGTTATACTCTTTGATTGGCAATATGTGAATTTGATTGGCTTTAACTCTTAATTTTTTTTTTGTCAAAGGACACACTTCCACATTCTTTTCGATCTGATCGATAATTCATGAAAGCCTCAATTTTTGTTTTTTTGAAGAGTGCTAGTCATGTGAAGCACAACGCTTATACCGATTGATAGGTGCGCATAGACACATACACACATCACGATAAATGAACAATGTCTACGCATCCATGTGAACTACACCACACATACTGAAAGTCAGACGAAAATGTGACATCTCTGATAGTTGTTCTTTATTTTTCAATGGTATGGTCTTTTAGTTAGACGTCCTTTGGAATTTATTGAATGTACAAATAAGTTAGTTGAAAGTTAGTGTCGAAAGATTTAAATTCTTAGCTCAAAGTACTGATTTTGGGTAGAAAGTTCAAAAATAAAATAATTGAAAGTTGTCAAATCTCATTTCAAGCTGTAAAGTTAAGTAAGAAAGGGTGTGTAATATTTCTTAAAGCATCATAGCTAAGTTAAATGTTAAAAATAAATAAATCAAAGTTGTCTACTTTTTTAGATCATAAAGTTGTCTAATTCTTTGTGGAAGCCTCTAACACTTAGTTGAAAGTTGAAATCAATATGCGAATTTTGTATATTAAGTTAACAAATGGGAAAATGAGGCATTCGGAGTTGCTTTCAAAAATTCAAATACGAAGAACTTATAGCTGCATCTAGATGCGTACATGCAAATCCTTGTGTGCATACATGTAAATTAATGCGATAGTAGGTGCATGATATTACTTGGTAGTATTGTAGCAGGTACTTCATCATAGCTGGTGCCCTATAGTCGTGCAACTTTACCTCAATATATTGTGCGAGTCATGCTTATTGCTATATATACTACATGTGCTTCTCTCCTATCGGGAGCAGTTTAGAAAATAATGGTCTCGTATCAACTTCGTTCTTATTTTGGGGCATCCATGTATTGTAGCCATTTTTTTTCTACAAGAACGTATTGTAGTGTTGGGCATAGGCATGGAGGGCACTGGGAATTTAGACGTGATTGTGACTGTGCTACTTGTGGCGAGCAGGAGTTGAATGTGTGTGCCCACATTGGGAACTGTGTGGTGAGTTTCTGTGAGCAGGAGCATGTATTCATGTGGTAGAGCACACATAAATTGAAACACCGCAGCGTCGCAGCTACAGACTGTTTGAATAAAGAACTAGAAGGATTAGGCGCGCTTTGCTGCGCCCTTTGTTTATTTGCATCCCTATATTTTTTATGTTTGCGGTGCGGAAATTTATGTTTTCTACAACCAGCTTAGTGTGGCAACCAGAAGAACTCAACAATAAGCAGTTAATCTGGCATCCCATACATAGACAACAAACCAAAAAGGAAGCATGTTCATTTCTATAGCTATGGCCAAATCCCTTAAAGAAATCAGGGATATGAAATAAGGCACACTGCCGTTGGAACTCCAGTTTTCCTTTTAGTATAACACTATATAATACGCAAAACTGTATATATAGTAGAAAAATTAAAATAATAAGAATGAGTTGTTCTTTGAGCAAAGTTGTTCTTTCAGAACAATTGCATGTTCTTTTCTGGGTTCCATGCATATTTATCACAAAGACCTAATCACATGATTCACACTTTTTCTTTTGTGTGGAACGACTAAATAGTGTGGTTCATAGATTTGCTTGAAATTCCTAAAATGAACCGGCTTCAAATGCAGTAAAGAAAACCTATTAACGTCTAGGTTAGTTGAGTATGGTTATTCGAGTTACAAATATACTGTTAAGCAGGTAAATAGTAAAGAAGGTCTAAAAACGTCTAGGTTAGCTAAGTATGGTTATTCGAGTTACAATAACATGATTTTCGTGAAATCTCTCATAAAGATTGGAGTAAATGGTGAAGATAGAATGGCAAATATTTCGTTCTCCAGCTCCCATAGATTTGATATGATCAGAGTTGGATGAGAAAAATAAAGATAACCGAAAAGGCAAATTCAGTACAACTAACAGGAAAAAGAAGAGCCACAAAAATCTGTATATTTATATATTCAAGAGACAAAAGCCTGGTTTTCCTTAACATGGAGTACTAAAATAATCATCAAATGAGGTGTTGTTTCTTATGAATTACAAAAGTTAGCAAGAGAAGACAAATAGGTAAGTACCTGAATGAAATAGCAGATCCAACTAAAAAATCCCATGGAGTAGATATGATCATTATCCTACTCGAAAATTCATAGGAGAACTACGATGCTTATTGGAACTGCAATCAGCTAGCCCTTTAATGCTACCAAAATCTGAGTATATGCCAAAGTAATGTTACTGAAATCTGAGTATATGCTATAGTAATGTTGTTACTCCTCCGAAAATGAATGGCCAAGTGTATGTGCATGATTGATCTTTGATAGGTAACACCTTCGATTTTACCTCCAAGGAGTCGGCATACTTATGTCAGATGTTTTACCGGATATAAAGACCAGCTGGCTACACTACACTTATAGCAAAACGTGGAATAAAAGGAGAGGATATTATCACTATCGGAAAAAATATAGAAACTCACCAAGTTTGTAGGCTAATAATATGACACTAATTGATATATTAAATAAATAAAATTTCACTTTTGAGAAAAATCATGCTTAGAGTCCAAAAGAATGCCACACAAGATACTTATCTAAAATTCTTACACGTGAAAAAATATAGATCTCTGGATACGTCATTGATTTTTCAAAAAAAAAATCTATACAAAGACTGTCCAAAATTAAACCGAATGCGAACAAGTTGAAGCTAGTAACAGAGAGGATGTCATGTAAAAGTGATAAAAGATGAACACTTACCTGACAGAATTTGGAGAACAGCTAAATACAATCCCTACTGGCATATGGTGCTCCAAATATCTATCTCTATATCAGAGAAAGAGCAATGTAACAAGTAGTAGTGTAGCTGAAAAACCTCGGGTCATAGAAGACACAAGTGGTGGCATAAAAAATAATCATGGCTTATATTCAATTGTCTCATAACCTTCAACGGATGAGGAAGCTGGTAATAAAAGAGAATGAAACTATTTGCGTAGACGATGTACCTGAATTAGAAAACTCACTGCATTGGAATCAGTAGCTAGAATGTAACGGCACAATGGTTTCTCAATGGATCAGTATGCATATGTATATAACATGATTGCCTTAATTTACTAATTTCAATACCCTGGTGTTTCCCCCATCAATGAGCTCACTGTAGTGCACGTACCGATGGGAAATTTTTGGGTTCTGGTGCATAATATCTGGAAATTTTAAAGTTCATGTTTATCAACTTTTGAGAATTATGCTGTTTATCTATGATCAAAATCGTTTCTATCCGATCTGTCAGGAATTCAGGGAGCAAGTATATGATTGCCTCAAGCCAACCTCTTGACTGAAAGGGATCGCAATCCCTCAATGGCTCTCAGGCATTACACAACCTTGTTAAAAAATCAGGATACAATTTAAACTATAATACATTTTAGAATATAATAAAATTCATAGACTGGTGTTCCTCAAAATTACTTGCAGTTCTTCATGAGTAGATGCAAAATGAAGATACCTTTCAGAAATTGATCAGGCTAATATAAAGGAGAAGCTTCTTCACGACCAACAAAACAAAAAAGCCATGAATCTTCACTTTAGAAACTATACAAACAAGCTATAGAAGAACCCTATGATTCTCCTGATGTTTTTCATCCCGAGCTCCAAAATCGTGGAAAGCATCATTCAGCTCCACCCAACTGCGGCCTGTTTCTTTTGGTCAGGCATAACATATGATCTCTTCATCTTATTGAGAATACGCAGTGCTTCTCTGTAATCTTGAATCTGGAAATAATCGTTGGTTCATGAGAGGTATATCGTAGTTACAGTGGAAACTAATCAACAAATAAAAGGTCTATTTATTTTTCAGATCTACTTGAACTTAAATTATTTTTGCAAGCACCTAAAGCCTATGCGCACACATAGGTTGAAGAAATACAAAATATTGTGGTGCGTCATTTTCCATTTTCTCAAATAGATCATCATATGAACACTCAAGAAAGGAAATTCTACCCTTTCAGAAAGGTCATCTAGTTGCATTCCCGTGATACATAACAAGTTATGTTGCTAGAGATCTAGAAAAAACACTCAGAGTTGTCCCAGTCCCTTTTTTCCCTGCCGAGATTGTAGCAAAGGTGCATTGATGTAGATGATCGAGGTTAGAAAAGGAAATAGCCACCAAAACCAGGGCATGCGCATTACCTGTCAACCAGGACGCCCCAGGAAACGACATATCCTGATCCGACATTTCGTCGAACATCATGCGGGCGTCGGCGTATGCTCCCACTAGCGCTATCCCGACGAACACATCAACCGCGACACCAACCCGTACTGCGAGGCCTTGGATGCTACCCACCGAATCGGTGCAACACGTTCAGGTGGTGGAGCATAGCAAGGAAGGAAGTGCGCGCGACGTCCCGGTGCGGGCAGGCCAGCGTTGCGGAGGCATACACGGGCTATGAGCGTGAGGACCGGGGCAGAAACAGCAACACGCATAAGGGAGATGCAGGCACGGTCTGGTTCGGAGTCTTCCGCCGGTAGGAAGGGGTGGCAACGACGGAGGAGGTCACTAGTAGGAAATAGGCTACCAGTGACGAACAATTTTCAGCTACCGCTGGCGAACATGTGTTCGCCAGCGCTACCACGCCAGTGGTAGCAGGTTACCGCTGGCGAACATCACTTCGCCAGCGGTAGTGCATGTTACCGCTGGCGAACAAAGCATTGTTGGCCAGTGCTAAGTTCGCCAGCAGTAGATGCTCTGTTCGCCAGCGGTACAGCTTCGCCAGCGTAGGAAAACCTGTTCGCCAGTGGTGTTTGGCCAGCGGTAGGGACTTTGTTCGCCAGTGGTAAGTTTCCCAGGTTTATTTTTTTTTTTTTTTTTGTATAACAGTTTGTATATTCTGATTCTGTATATTCCCAGGTCCAAATACATTCAAATTCTATAATTTATAAACTTCACACATATAAATCACTGATAGCACATCGATAAATCATAGATACATATGCATCCATCCATAACGAATTTAACACATCGATAACGAAATTAACACATTGTACATATGCATCATATCCAAATTCTCATAAGTACGAATACAACACATTGATCTTAATAACACGTTTATGTCGGAAGATTTCGAACCCAAATATAGCCATCTAATTAGTTCAACGATTACAAAGGTATGACGACATCTATACAACGTACGCGCGATATAGAGATCAATCGCAAAGAAGACTAGATATACGGTCCGCCTCCGCTTTAGCTTCCGCCTCCGCTTGCGATCTTTCGCTAGGGCCAGCGCGCCGTCCACTTCTTCATCTCTCATAGACTAAGATAAAAGCATTAGACCGGCAAAGGAAATCACAAGTTCTTATTAGGAGCAATTCGTAAACGAATCGAATACATACCGTCGATCATTTCTTTCTCGATGTTGTGATCTTCTGTTTCTCTCCGGCGGGAACGGAAAGGAAGCAACTTCTAATGAGTTGAATGGTCTCTCGTCAGTCTGCTCTAGCACACATTGTCGCAACTCATTGTTAGATGCTGGGGGTTCCAGTGGAAGGTAGATCCTGAAGTTACTACATCCTTTAGTGATTGTGCAGAGCTTGCGCTGGATGCGACCAAAGTTTTGTCTGTACTCAGCATCAGACCATTCCACGATGCTGCGAGACCATTTGTTCACAGCAGACATGTATTGCAGACTATGTTGGTCCTTCACGATCTCCGTCATGTGTTGGATGAGGTACCATGCCTCCATATGGCCGCCTGGCGCCTGCTTGGGGCAGGGAAACTCTGTTCTGTGTCTGAACACATATTTGCCTTGAATTTGTTTCTTCCTGTTCGCAGAATCTCCCCCTGATGTAGCCATCCATAGCATCATTGAGACAGACTTGATGAGGGTGTAGTTCTTCTCCTTCATCGTAACTCCCGGAGTCGAGATATACTGCGTGCGCGTCTCTCGGGTAGAGCATGATGAGGGTGCCGTATTTGTTTCTGCGCAAAACAGAGAGTCCATATATATAATCCTCAAAAAATCGTATATGCGCAAACTTATGTAAAGATGGGAAATATAACTTACTCAGGAAAGTAGGGCACGAGGGTGATCCTCTTGTTCATATGGTTAGTGAGCAACACTGTTCGAGGTACTTTGTCGCTTTTGCCCTACCCCTGGGGTTGTTCAAGTACATGTCGTGCATGTAGTAGGGGTCTGCTAGCCCGATGTTTTTGACATTCTCTAAGGATAGCTGATGCGCCAAGCTGAGCGTAAACAGACGGACGATTGACGAGTGGAGTGATTTCATGTGAACATCCGGAAAATGTCGTCAAATCTAATGATCTTGTTTGCGTTGCCTTCAGTGACAAATCCCGCCGTAGATGGCACCTTTGCGACCAAAACTGGCAGCGTTGGATTTTTCTCTTTCAGAAGCATCTCCTCCATATATAGTACACCGTCATGGGACGCTACGCATATCACCTGACAGCAAGGAGACCAACCTCGGCGGAAGCATCGGTTTGCCCAACTGATGGATCTGAGGCCAGTCGGTTAGGGTATCCTGTCCAATACACGTCCTGTCTGCGGCTTAGACTTGGTCCCCTCCACCGGTTGGCTCATCGATGCAACGGCAGAACTCTTCTTAGTTCTTTTCCGTGCCGTCTTCTTAGGCTGAGTCTTATGAAATACATCCGCTACCGCCTCTTTGAGGGCATCCTGCTGATGACTTCTTGCTCGGGGACTGCCGGCTCTTGAGAAGAAAAAGACGCTTTGTGCATCGATATTTATCCGCTTCCTCCGCTGGCAAGAGAAGTTGATCAGATCATCCAGGCCGGGCCCCTCTAAGGATCGTCGACGAGGTAGTCATTGGGGTTCTCATCTTCAGCATCGTCGCCGTCGTGTTGCACGGACTTTGGAGGTGAGAAATCCTTGTGTTGGCTCGGGTGCCCCGACCCCTGGACCGGTGTTGGAGTGTTGGCAGGAGTACTTTCCGAACGAATTAGTGATTTTGGCCAGGTCAATGGCCAAACCAAGCATTGCTCCAGGTTCAACTCGCTGTCGGCTGCAGGTGGTGGTTCGGAGGATCGAGAGCACCGCAACCAGGGAGCACCCGACTTAATGTCACTCTGAACACGTCCTCGGCATACGAACGCCGTGTGATACGCGGTTCAGAGGTGTGATGATTTTTCCTTTGGCGACGTCCTTTAACTCGCCGTTCACATTAAGGAGCAATGTGCATCCCGTCTCGTCGGCCTGCGAAACGTCACGCGATCGTTGTTAGAGACTGATGCCGTCACGAATCAAGTCATAATATGTAATTAAGCAGTGCACGTTGAATTACCGTGAGGGCATTGAGCTCGGACAAGGGGATGGACCGCTAAGTGTCGGCGGCGGCGGCGTTGAAGAGATGTGGCGGGGCGGCGACGGATCTTTGCGACCTTCCGCTCAGGGTTGGGGGCCGGCTCGTTCCGCGCAGCAGACGCCACGACGGGGTCGCGTTCTGCGCGCCACGACGTGGGCCACGTTCTGCTGCGCCACGACGGGGGCCACGTTCTGCGGCGCTGGCTGCACCATTTGGGCTATGTTTATCTCCGGAGCGGCCCTTGTCCTCCACCTGCCATCCACGGCGCTAAGGACTGAGCGACGGACGCACAGATGTAGGGAGAAGCTCATTGAGCCTATCGTTCACAAGCTCGTCGACCGTCTTCTCCGGCCCTTGTTCCGCTCCTTACGCTTATCCTTGGTGTCCGGTAGTAGTGCGCATGGCGATGACCCTTTCCGAGGCCATGCACATGGCCACGATGCGGCTTCTTGTCAAGGGGCACTCCCTTCATCGCGTTCAGCGCCCTAATGAAAGGGGTGTCATACGGGTCCTTGTTCGTCGTCGCCGAGGACCCCCCGTCAGACTGAGATAGGCGTTTCTCTTTCCTCTTCCTCGAGACTTATTCTCGAGCAGCTTGACCTTCGTTCAACACAAGATCGCCGGCTTTTTGGGATCTTCCCTATAATGGGCCCTGACAAAATTTCTCACCTGCGGGTCGGTGATCTTGTCAAACGGGTTCGGCCCTTCTCTCTTCGCATCCTCCTTTTCCCATACTTTCTGCTTCCCAAGGTAACCCCGACTTCCGAGATTGTGAGGGCCAATGTTCTTTTTTCGCTGTTCTTTCCCCCCATTTACTCAGCGCCACCCTTTCCGGTTTGAGTTCGTCGATCTTGAATTGGGCCAAGTCTTCCTCGGAAATGGAGGGCCACATCTTATGGATCTCATCAAAATCCTTACCCTTCGCAAGCATCTCCCGCAAACTGGATCTCCAAGTCGTAAACGCCTTGGCGAACTTTCCCAGTGCTAAGGAGTTGACCAGATTCTTCTTCAGGTCCTGGTTGTCGTAAATCCGGGAATTTGTACCTTGTGTGCAGCTTCTCATCAGCAGGGCGGCATTAGCCTTGTTTTCTTCTTTAGCTCTGAGGTGCTCCATATTAACGTTGCCGAAGTCTCGAGCTATGCAGCCTATCTGGTTTCCATAGCCCTTGGCATAACTCTCCGGCTCGAGGGGAGCACCGCTCTTGGGGTCCACTTCCGAAACTCTTCCCGCATGGTGGCGAGCATGTTGTGCCGCCTCTCTTTGCGCTTAGCCGACGCCTCGCTACCGGAGGCGGTATCCCTGGTGCCACTACCGGTTTGATCACCTTCTGCGCCCGATGTATCGTTGTGTGGCTCTAACTCCTGGCGAACGGTTTCGTCCATCTCGTCGTCTGCATCGTCGCCTGCATCTCTAAATCCGGGTGCGGATCTACGGGTCCGCCTCCGGCGCTTAGCATAGAAAAGCCACGCATCGTCGTCCCCGTGTCCGAGACCAGAACCACCCGCCTCGTCGTTGTGAGCCAATCTAAGGAAGGAGAGAAAACCCGAAATAATTCAACAAATCCTACAATTTAGATGATGTATACCCCATATGAGTCCAAATTTCTCGGACACTCTAAGTTGTGATATTTTAGCAAAGATCATGCCAAAATTCACGGAAAATTTCGGCATGACCTTTGCTAAAAATATCACAAATGGAGTATCCAAATTTGCCGGAACGGAAATTAATCAACATTCCGGCAAAATAGGGACTCACGTGGGGGTACCTGCACATAAAAACCCACCCCTCATATAATCCCACCCCTCATATTATCATCGTCATCCACACGAAGGTGGGCACATATCAATACGACCACACACCATCTCCACCATCCATACACCACCATCCATCATCACCACGCCATATCCATCACAACCATCCATCACCACCATCCATACACCACCATCCATCACCACCAACCATCACCAACCACCAAAAATAACTACGGAAAATTTCAGAAAAAAGAAATGTTGTGGAGACAGTGAACAATATATAGCAGCAATCGACTATGAACAATATATATAGCAGCAATAGCTAGTGTAATTGACAAGGGGGTTGCTGGTAGAAGCCAAGTTCTTGATATATACATCACATACTGTCACCTTTGTTTCATATCCACATGATGGTACAAACTGTTCCATGCTTGCATTTTTTGTTTGCAAATCACTGATAAAAAAGGCATCTATCCTTTTTATTTAGTTCGACAAAATTAATAATTAGATGATGACTATTATCTTTATTTAGTTTCACTGGAGTAGTAAGATTACCCGACTGAACTGTTGCCTAAAATCACGTGATGTCAGGTTATATAACACATCGATTTGTATTAATAATTTTCCAGAGATATTTCTTGCAAACATATACAGCACAATAGCTTTCTGTAGAAACCTGTGGCAATTTGTTCCAGAGATATTTCTTGCAAACATATACAATGGAGCTGTTTCAGTTACTAAACAATCCCCAGTGCTAATATGTCTGATAGAGTTATGTGTCAGTGTGACTGAAAATAAATCTACAATTTTACCAAACAACGAGGAGAACAAAATTGCACCTGACCGGTAAAAGATTGGTTTGGAAGGAGGTGCTTTCATGCTGCCAGTGAACATCGACGAAAGCAATAACTTCTGGAAAACATATGTAAACAAAAAAAATGGAAATAGCAAACCAGAGATAAACCGCTGACCAGGCACCCTGGTCTGGTAAATATTGAAAATCTGTCTTTTAAATCCTTGCATGCAGTGCATGTGGGTGTTCGCCTTATGTCTGAAGATCCTACTGTAAACTATCACTTAAATGGTTCGCTCTAACCAAAATGTTAACCATTATGTACTAATCCATTAGCCCTAGCATCATTATTTCTTTCATCTTGATTGTCAACAATATCCTCATGTACAGTATGAGTGCATCAGTTTGTAATGGTTCCCAATTCTTGCGCACGGGTCTCCTATTATTTTAGACATTCTAATATGTGCAAGCAACCCATTTTCTAAACAATTCTCCACTTATAGTAGGAGTTTATAACAACATTATTTAAGTTAAGCTGATTTGAGGATTTCTGTTGTTGGGATCTGTTAGGAAATGGAGATGGTGAATGACGCTTGGACAACCAGTTTAAAGCGATTGAACTGTTGGCGTTCAATCAATGTAATGTTATTTTTTAAACTTATTTCAGTAAAAAAATTATTAATACAAATTGATGGGCACTTGCAGCTGCATTTATTTAGCAAGCAGGGGAAAAGTGGGTTGCAGCTGCATTTGTTTTGTTTCCCGTGATTTCAAGTTATATAACACATCGATGGGCACTTGCGCTGCTGGCTTGCAACTAGTGCCTTCTCATATTGATCCAAGCAAACCTCTATGCTGACATGAACAAGGCGCATGCATGTGGGCGCTAGAAAATAGACTAGTTCAGAGGGAACACAAGACGACGATAATGGGCATACTTCCACAGTTTTCAAATCAGTATGATGGATGGAACCAAAATACAAACAAAAGTGAGGCCCTTTTTCTTTTTTGAAACGGCACATGAACAGATTCCAGATCTAAAAAGGGGCCAGAGAAAGCTTCAAAAATTAAAATAACAAGAGGTATTTGCCAGTTGTATTGTGGTGGTGGTGCCCTTGCTGCAGTGCCAAGAGGCATCATGAACTGATGCAGCCTAAGAAATTAATCAGACTTGCAAACCATCTTGACACTGATGAGTTAATCCATCTTAACAGAGAGAATGATGAAGGCCGAGTGGAGACCAACAGAGAACCAAAAAGAGAAAAAACCTACACACAACAGAGATTAACCTGCCATCCTTAAACAGGTGGTTCTTACTTAGTTGGACGACATTTAGATTAGATCTTAGGTAGTGTAGACACTACACGGAAACCATCGACACAAACATTTAGTTAGAACACTAAGCCAAGCTGATGGTTTCTAACACTGTAGCTCGTCTCCTAAATACCTAAACATGTGCACTGACGTAGAACTTGTACTCTGGGAGCTAATATCTTTCTCCTTTAAGTTGAATTTCGAAATTAGATGGTTAAATTTGGCAAGATATTTGCACAACAGGAGAGGTATTTAGAACAGATAAACATGCAAGTAAAAGATCCATTCACGTGTAGGCATATTTTTTCTACTAGCAGGAATAAGAGCTAGCGTGTGACCCCAATTCAGAAATGTGCATGTACATGAATTAATTTTAGCACACCACTACTCAACCTACACACAACAACCTAACACTTGAGCAAACCAAAAAGAGAAAAATTTAGCAACAGAGAACTCGTTACCTCGTTCAATTCTGTCGAACACCTTCGAGGCAGCGGAGGGGGCAGTGCTCGGGGCAGCAGCGAGGCCGAGGAGGTGGAGGGGAGGGCAGAGAGGGAAGGGGAGAGGGATGGCGTGGCCGGAGAGGGAGGGAGGGGCGCGTGCGCGGTGGCCGGGCAGAGAGGGAAGGGGAGAGGGGTGGTGGCATGGGCGGGGGGAGAGTAGGCAGTGGGGTGGGAGAGAGGGAGGGCTCGCCGGTGAGAGTGGAGAGGGCGCTGCTGCAGCGCGGTGGTCGCCGGAGACGAAGAGGCTCGCCGGAGACGAGGGAACCGTGCGCGCGCGTGCAGTGTTCGATCTCTCGTTGTACTCGATCGATCGAAAAACGGCTAAGTCCCGCACGGCCCTGTGTAGCTCTCTGTGGGGCTTACCGCTGGCGTACTTTTCTGCTGGTTCGCCAGCGCTACAATACCGCTGGCGAACAAAGCTTTGTTCGCCAGCGCTATGGGCGAAAAACATTACTGTTTTTAAATTATTCAAAGACATTTAATTTATAATAATTCAAACACATTACAAATTAATTTCAAACACATTACAAATAATAATGTTTTTTTTTCTTTATTTGTTTAAATTATTCAAAGACATTTAATTTATAATAATTCAAACACATACAAATTAATTTCAAACACATTACAAATAATAATGTTTTTTGTTTTCTTTATTTGTTTAAATTATTCAAAGACATTTAATTTATAATAATTCAAACACATTACAAATTAATTCAAACACATTACAAATAATAATTTTTTTTTGTTTCTTTATTGTTTACATTATTCAAAGACATTTAATTATAATAATTCAACACATTACAAATTAATTTCAAACACATTACAAATAATAATGTTTTTTTTTGTTTTCTTTATTTGTTTAAATTATTCAAAGACATTTAATTATAATAATTCAAACACATTACAAATTAATTTTCAAACACATTACAAATAATAATGTTTTTTTTGTTTTCTTTATTTGTTTAAATTATTCAAAGACATTTAATTATAATAATCAAACACATACAAATTAATTCAAACATTACAAATAATAATGTTTTTTTTGTTTTCTTTATTTGTTTAAAATTATTCAAGACATTTCATTTATAATAATTCAAACACATACAAATTAATTCAAACACATTACAAATAATAATGTTTTTTTTGTTTCTTTATTTGTTTAAATTATTCAAAGACATTTAATTTATAATAATTCAAACACATTACAAATTAATTTCAAACACATTACAAATAATAATGTTTTTTTGTTTTCTTTATTTGTTTAAATTATTCAAAGACATTTAATTTATAATAATTCAAACACATTACAAATTAATTTCAAACACATTACAAATAATAATGTTTTTTTGTTTTCTTTATTTGTTTAAATTATTCAAAGACATTTAATTTATAATAATTCAAACACATTACAAATTAATTTCAAACACATTACAAATAATAATGTTTTTTTTTTTCTTTATTTGTTTAAATTATTCAAAGACATTTAATTTATAATAATTCAAACACATTAAAAATTAATTTCAAACACATTACAAATAATAATGTTTTTTTGTTTTTCATTATTCCCTTTATGTTTTCAATTATTCCCTTTATGTTTTCAATTGTTTTCCAATATTTCCTTCTTGTTTTCTCTTTTCATTATTTTGGTTTTAGTTGTTTTCTATTGTTTTTTCTTTATGTGTTCTATTGTTTTCCGTTGTTTCCTTCTTGTTTAATTTCTATTTGTTTCCTTTATGTTTCAAATAATATAAGTCCACACATTTGAAATACAGAACAAGGTACATTAAATTTATAATAAGTGCACATCGATATCAGACCTCATGCATATACATAGTTTCGTCTCATACAATTGGCAGACAAATGCATACATAGTTTCTCAGTGTTTGATCTTTTTGCCTTTTTTGGTCGAAGTTGCATAATTTAACCCCACATTATGACTTCTTCTTCTGAATGGAAGACCATGCCTAGGTAGCGTAGTTCTGCTTCTTCTTGTTGTGTATGTTGCATGACTATCATCATCATCTTCTTGATCATCGTCAATATTTGGGTCGCCGAACGTGTCGAACTCGTCCTCGTCAACGACTCCATCCATTCCGATGATATTTCTTTTCCCTCTCCTCACGACAACACGGCTAGGCCTTGCGGGGTCTGTTATGAAGAAGCATTGGGACACATGCTTAGCCAATACCCATGGCTCATTTTGCGCTGTGACATTCGCGCTTGATGAGGTTCCGGCTTCGGGAATAACCATGGTTGTAAAGTATTGGTCTTCTTTTCTGACGGTCGACATCCTAGCCCATCTGACGCGGAACATAGGCACCTTCTCTCCAGAGTAGTTAAGCTCCCATATCTCCTCGATCCTTCCGTAGTATCTTAACTTTTTGTCACCGGTGTAGGATTCCATCGTTACCCCTGAGTTTTGATAATCGGAAGTTTTGTCTTTCTCCTCTGTGTAGAAGGTGAACCCGTTGATATCATATGCTTGAAACGTCGCTAGGTTGGGAGCTGGGCTATGTGCCAAGGCGTACAATAGTTTATTTTTCGCACAATCCCTTGGCGGTGGATTAGCGACGATCACATCTTTAAACCAACGCAAGAAAGTGGAGTTATGCTCTCTGATTATTTCTCCTTCGTCCTCCGCTTGCCTTGTTCACTGTACTTTTTCATAATCGAGCTCTTGTGTTTTTCCACCCAAGTATCGACCATGTCAATGTGTTGGAGAGCTACTAAGTTTGCCCTGTTAAAGTCGGTGCGTCGACAAGCCTGATCCACATGCACTTCTCTACCCATTTTTGTGACCTACTCCATCGAGCTTGCCAATGTGCTTGTTTCTGGGCAGACCAACTGGGTCCTCCACGTCCATGATTCGTGCAGAAAGAGATGCACTCTTCGGTGAGAAAGCCCTGAACGATGCTTCCGTCCGGACGAGCTCTGTTGCGAACATATCCTTTGATGACCCCATTCATCCTTTCAAACGGCATCATGTTGTGCAGGAACAACGGCCCGAGATGGATGATATCGTCCACGATATGGACCAACAGATGAACACATATGTCAAAGAATGATGGTGGAAATATCTCAAGCTCGCATAGTATCACGACAATCTCTTCCTGCAGCCTTGAGATCTGCTTCCCCGTGATCGACTTTCGAGATATAACGTCGAAGAAGTTACAGAGGCCAAACAGGGTTTCCCGGACGTGTTTGTCCATTATTCCGCGGATCGCAACCGGAAGTATCTGCGTCATCATCACGTAACAGTCATGAGACTTCATCCCGCTAAACTTTTGTTTCTGCGCGTCGAGGAATCTGCTTATTAGCCCTGAGTAACCGCTAGGGACTTTGACTCCGAGAAGGCACATCATCAATTTTGTGATCTCGTCCGGACTAAGAGTGAAGCAGGAGGGGGGGGGCAGTAATAGTCATTCCTCTTAATAACCCTTTTGGCCTTGCGACCATCCGTCTCCTCATCACACGATTGATCGCCGTCGTCATCATCCGGGCGTCCCCCCTGAAGATATACCCTAATACCAAAATATTTCAGGTCGTTTCTTGCTTTCACCCCGTCTTTGGTCTTCTCCGGCATGTTGAGCAGCGTGCCAAACGAACTTTCAAACACATTCTTCGTGATATGCATCAGATCAAGGCAGTGAGGCGTATCGAGAATGGGCCAGTATGGCAAGTCCCAAAACACCGACCCTGTCTTCCATACATCCAGAAGCGGTTTTGGCGCCTTTTGCTTCTTTCCCGGCTCTGGGCATTCCTTCCAATCATTCAGCAAATTGTAGATTTCTTCGCCGCACCTCTTACGTGGAGGTCCACGGAGCTCATCCTCACCGTTAAAAAGGTCTCCTGACCTTCTCCACGGGTCTTTGTTGGGTAGCCACCTTCGATGGCCAACGAAAACTGTTTTCGAAGACCCAGGATCTTTCGGAAGTTGCATAAACGTGGGGTCATCCATGCACCTCACGCAACCGTTATGTCCGTGGAACACCTGGCCCGCCACATATCCGTAGCCGAGTAGGTCGTGAACCGTACAGAGTAAGACAACTCTCATTGGGAAATATTGTTCACCGAAGGCCCCCATGTGTTCACCCCTTCCTCGGCCCATAGCGTGTCCAGCTCATCTTTAAGCAGCTTCAGGTATAGATTGATGTCGTTGCCTGGTTGTTTCGGCCCTTGAATTAGCATACTCATGTGAATATACTTCCTCTTCATGCACAACCAGGGAGGGATGTTGTACATCCATACAAACACGGCCAGGTGCTATGGGTGCTGCTCTGGTTGCCAAACGGATTGAGTCCGTCGGTGGTCACACCCAACCTGATGTTCCTTGCCTCCGCCCCGAACGTTGGATATTCACAGTCAATTGCTTTCCATTGACTTGCATCTGAAGGATGTGTCAGAATTACTTTTTCACTCCGATTTGGATCTTTCAAAACTTTATTCCTCCTTTTCGCGTGCCAGCGCATGAGCTCTGCTTCCTTGCGGTCCGCGAAATACCGTTGCAGATGGGAATGAGCGGAAAGTACCACACAACTTTCCGAGGAGCTTTCTTCTTCCCATTCTTGTATCGAGTGGCGCTGCAAACTGGACAAATGGTTTTGTTCGCGTCCTCTTTCCGATAAATGTAGCAATCGTTGATGCACACATGGTATTTTTCGTGAGGTAAATCAAAGGGGCACACGACTTTCTTGGCCTCGTCGCAACTTTTAGGACAGGTGTTGCCCTCTGGAAGGACATCGTGCCAGTATTGCAGGCTTGCATCGACGCTTATGTCGCTCCATTTGTATCTCGCCTTCATCTGCAGAACATCGAGGGCCACTCTCAGGCGGGACTCTCCCGGACCGCAGCCTGCATACAACGGTGTCTTCGAGTCTATCTCTAGTTGCGCAGCTTCGATTGCTCTCTAGCAGCAGATATCGAGTTAGTCGTGTTTCTCAAAAGTAGTTCTTTCAGATGAGGGTCACGCACAACTTCCGTTAGGGGTGTCCCTGTGTCCTCGTGATCTTCTTCCACGTCTTGTTCAACATCTTCTCCATGATCATGTGCGGGGTCATGAGGCTGATCTTGGTCCTGCTGTAGTTGGTCCTGCTGTAGTTCCAGTCGATCGTTGCTATTGTCCTGTTGCACATCATTTCCTACCGCCGCCGCCCCATGGACTTCATCATCTTCATCATCACTTACCCACTGACTGTTATACCCATCCATGAAACCATACCTTAGGAGGTGACTGAGCAAGTCTCCGGTAAAGGGATTGAGCAAGCCCCCTAGTTTGCACTTTCGACATGGACATCGTATCTCCTTGCGGCCATTTTGTAACATGTCTTCTGTCGCGTGTCTCAAGTAACTATTCACGACACGTTCACTCTTAACGACCACCATTATATGTCGCCTGCACGAGAGCGCGCCGATATAATTAATATTAGAACCAAACATAATATATATATATTTCGATATTCACGAAAAAAATCGGCATGACCTTCCTACAAATTGGAGGTTAGAGGAGTGCCAAACTTTGCCGAGACGGAAAGAATCAACATTCCGGCTAAGTGGCAACTCATTTTCATATCAAAAATTTCACTTCATGTCGTATTCACGAAAAAATTCGGCATGACCTTCCTACAAATAGGAGGTTATTAGGGAGTGCCAAACTATGCCGAGACGGAAATAAATCAACATTCCGGCGATAGTTGGCTACTCAATTTCATTCCACAACAAATTGCGCACACATGCATTTATCGTCTCCATCACACGACCATTGTTGAATCCGGTGAAATTTCACACATATTGCATATCGCGTGTATCCGGACAAAATTTATATACAAACTCATTTAATTATATATTATCATTCATCCCACCTCAAATGAATAGATGGCTACACGATGATATCCGGAGAATTTTGGAGCTTTGGAGAGAAAGGGGTAATTCTAGATCTAGATGGCTAGGAGGGAAAATTTGGGGTAGAAATGGTGTTAGGAGGGAGATAAACATATATATACCAACTAAAATAAATTTAGTTGGTTCAAAATAGAGTAGGAGGGTGGAGAAATTGGCATAATTTCGAGCTAGAGAGAGAAGAGGGGACAAGGTGAAGAAGGGAGAGTGGAGGGGAAAGTGGGTGGTGGGGGTGCCACTTATGGCTAGATCTGCGGAATACCGCTGGCGAACAGGTGTTGCTGTTCGCCAACGCTAAAATGCGTTCTGGGCCCACATATTAGCGCTGGCGAACAGCAGCACCTGTTCGCCAGCGGTGGTGAGCGTAACGCTGGCGAACACTTTGCCCTGTTCGCCAGCGGTAATATAGGGCAGCGGCTGTAGCGCGCGCAGGTGGGGCCCGGCCATAGCGCTGGCGAACAAGAGGGGTGGTTCGCCAGCGGTAGTATTAATAGCGCCGGCGAACAGATATTTCTGTTCGCTAGTGCTGTTAGCGCTGGGCAACAGAAATTCTTGTTGGCCAGTAGTATGCTGGTGGCTATAAGCCATTCCCTACTAGTGGGTAGGGATGGAGCTGCTTTCCGTGGCGGGAGAGGCTATCGAGAGGCGACACTTTGTAGCAGCACATGGCAAAATGCGACACACGCGGAAAAGATGCAGAGGCGTGACCTCAGCATGGATGAACGACGACCCACGAAATCCCCGCCAAGAGAACCGACGACGAAAAACCAAACCCGAGAGCAGCCCAGTGGAGTCGAAGCAGAGCTGAGGAGAACCGAAGGAAAGAGAAGCTGAAAGAGTAGACGACCTGGCGGAGAAGAAACCCCACTCCTGCGAACCGCCACAGAACCGGGAAGCACACGCGCCACACATGCGCAGCACACCAACCCGACGCAGCGAGTGACCCACAAAGCAGGCAAAGATCCATACGGGAAATAAACGGACAGCGGCCGACATGCGGGCCCGAGCATAGGATGCACCAGAGCGCGCCATTTCCTCCCCAATTAGAGAAGAAGAGGATAGCAGCTGCAGACAAAGCCCAGGATGTCGAGGAGGTCGTGCTCGACGCTGTTGTCGTTATGCTAGAAGAGGCGTGCACGACATGCGGGGAGTACCAAAGAGTTAACAAGGTTGGGATCGAAGAATGCAAGCCGCATCGCCTGCGACTGCCCTGGCATTGACGGCGAGATCTCGCAATGGTCCTAAACGGCCGTGTGCTGATCGAGCCCGAGAAATGTCTCTTCTTAGCGGTGGAGGATCTAGGAATGGAGCAAGCCCCGGACCAAAAATTAAGCACGAAAAATAACCACTAACTTTTTTATGTAACAGCACATTAAATTCAGTACAGTTGTAAATATGAGCACATATTTTCATATCCACTGTAATCATTGCAAACAAATGTAAATCAACTATTCAGGTTCAATTGCCGCAGCTGAGCGAAGTCGATCTTTGTTCAAGATATTACCTTGACGAGGGAGCTCCTAGCCACGTTAAACAAAGTGACTAAGGAATAATGAGCACCGGAGACCGGAGGAATCGGAGGACAGGCACAAACAACAAGAAAGCACACTCAGGCAGTCCACGAGGCCGAGACCGGAGGAATAGGAGCCCACGATGCGGCGGCCGGCCCGGCAGGGGCCAACGACTGGCATCGGTCAGGCAGTCGGTCCACCAGGGATGGGTGGCGCAGGACATGCGGCCGCCCGCTTCGAACATGCACAACGGAGGGGCACACATACGAGCGAGGGAGTCAGGCAGGGTGCCAGGTGCGACGGTGTGACTTGCGAGCGAGATGATGGTTATGCTCGGACCCAGGCCGGGCATGGCATGGCCCGACCCGGTGCTAAACGGGCTTGGCATGGCCCATCTAGTTGTGGCACGTTTACTAGGTGGGTCGTGCCGTGACAGACCATGGGCTCGGCTTTGAGGCCCATACACGTCCAATTTAGCACGACTGGCTATTTTCTTGGAAAAAACTAACTGAGCTATTTTGGGGAGTGATTTTGCCGTTTCGGGCCTGATTTTGCCATGTTTTTTAGGCCTTTTTTCATGTTTCTGGGCTCGTTTTTGCCCATTAGGCCTAATTTTAAAAGGAATGAATGTAAAAAGGGGTTGTGTCGTGCCGGCCTGCTTGCCCATCGAGGCCTAAGCACAACCCCAGGCATGTCGCGTGATCCCGTTTAGCGGCGTGCCGTGGCAGGCCCCTAGGCCCTGATAGTGTGCACCCAAACCGTCTCCCGCCACCGCCTGCTACCTCCATCGGTACATATGGCGCAAGAACTGTGTGTTTCCTCCACACCATACCAAGCCTTGATCCAGCCGTTGGCCTTCACAAAGACAAGGCACCGTCCCATCGAGATTCTTGCGGCTGCGAAGCACAGATGCTTCGATGCCTTGCGGGATTGCCCACAAATCCAACATTGTTACGGAGCTCCCACTTGGAATCTTATCAATGAAGTATGCCAGTAAAGGAACAATTAGTGCGACAATGCTTTGCTGTAGGTGGTGTCAAAAGTACTCGCATATGCAGTGATAATTCTTTAACCATTATTGAATACATAATGAATTGAATAACCATTATTGGATACATAATGAATTTAATAGCCCTTGATGACATATGTAAATAATCAAGTTCTTTTTTCGAGGCTAAAATCAAGTTTTTTTTTTAACATGGAAAAGTCCCCCAAGGACCCCGATTCTGCATTACTTATCTAGGCGGTAACAGCTTACAAGAAGGACCTTTGCAGGAAAATAAAATACAACCCGGTCCTTCACAATTACAACACAGACCCCACAGAAGAGTCACAAAAACACGATCAGGTCCTTGGGCTTCACCACTGGTGAACCACCTCCAGATGTAGCCGCCGATGCCGATGCCGGGGACGAGACCACTTGGGTCAAAAGCCACGTCAGTTGCTACAACGAGGCCGAGAAATATTCTTCCTTGATGGAGGAAGAAGAGGCTTGAGACGTCCCAAGGCTCAAGAATAGCAAGGCCACCCTTGTGGCCAGAGATAGCCTTGGACAAACGACGCCAAAGCTTGGAGATCGCGGTAGAGATTACAAAATCTTGGCCTACAGAAGCCATGCCACCCTTCTCCCTCCCAACAACACCGAAACTCCACCCCCACTTCCACTCCCCCTCGCTTCCATGGCCAGCCGATCGAAGAAGATGGGACAGAAGGTCACCAATATGGAAGAGGAGACGCTTATTTGAAGAGCTTCTAATTGGATGTTCCCAGCCCATCTTCCAAGGAGGAAGATGGGCTGATATAGAAGAGCGGGTGCTTATTAGAAGAGCTTATTTGAAGAGCATATGTAAAGCAAGTTGGTCAAGCGTTTTTTAATCTTGGCATGTTTGTACTAGTTAACAAAAGGATGATCGCGTATGGCATAGTTCTCTTGATCACTCACTCTCTTGTCCGTGTATATGTATTTATGATTCACTTTTATTTTTCTACTATTTTACTTCCACTCTTAATTTCTTGCTTTGTCAAAGGACACACTTCCACAATTTTTTCGAGCTCATCGATAATTCATGAAGGCCTCATTTTGTGTCCTTTTGAAGAGTGCTAGTCATGTGAAGCGCAACACTTACACCGATAGATAGGTGGTCCTAGACACACACACACACATCAAGATAACTGAACGATCTCTATGCATCCATGTGAACTACACCACACATGCTCAACTCCTTGCAAAATGCGTTCCTAACAGAGAAATGTCACCCCCGTAAGTCAGACGAAAATGTGACATCTCTGATAGTGGTTCTTTATTTTTCAATGGTAAGGTTCTTTAGTTAGACGTCCTTTGGAACTTATGGAATGTAGAAATAAGTTACTTGAAAGTTAGTGTCGAAAGATGTAAAATTCTTAGCTCAAAGCACTGAGTTTGGGTAGAAAGTTCAAAAAATAAAATAATTGAAAGTTGTCAAATCTCATTTCAAGCTGTAAAGTTAAGTAAGAAAGGTGCGTAATCTTTTTTAAAGCATCAAAGCTAAGTTAAATGTTCAAAATAAATAAATGAAAGTTGTCTACTTTTTTAGATCATAAAGTTGTCTAATTCTTTTTGGAAGCCTCTAACACTTAGTAAACTAAAAAAAATTGCGTATATATCCCAGGATTAAGCACAAAAAAGCTCAGGTCATTTTGAATTTTCTGTGATTTTATACGTATTTAACAGTGTACATCAGAACTCTGTTTCCTGCGCAGAAATCCGAAATATAGTCTCAACTTTCCCGTAAAGCCTTTACTTGGCTCAACAAAAATACAAACGAAAAGAGACATTGGTGTTGATAGGGAAATAGGAAACACCCAGGTGCAAAGTACACAAATTAAAATAAAGGAAAACTGAATAAAATCAGAGAAATAAAACGGGTTGTCTCCCGGTAGCGCTTTTCTTTAACGCCTTTCAGGTAGGCACAATGATTTTTAAAAGATGCTCACATAAGAATAAAAGTTGAAGAACAATAAGAGAGCATCAAGAAAAAAAACACATTTAAGTCTAACCCACTTCCTATGAAAAATAATCTTGCAGAAAAACAAGTCTTGAAAACACAAAGCAACAAGCATAGGAAAGCAAAATAAGTGCAACTTCAAATTTTAAACAAAAAGAGAGGAACCTTAATATTGTTGAGATGCATAAAACTATGTTTCCCTCCCTCATAATAACTTTCAGTAGCATCATGAATAAAATTAACTATATGACTATCACATGAAACATTCTTATCATGATCCACATGCATAAAAGAATTATTACTCTCCACATAAGCATAGTCATTCTTATTAATAACAACGGGAATAGGATTATCATAAAGAACTCGAACATGATAGACAAGTTGCATATTAAAGAGATGGTTTTGGGTAATCCCACCATCACTATGACAAGTTTCATGAGGATGATTGTAATTATAGCCTATGTTATAACTTTCTTTATAATAATTATCAAAGACTAGAGGCATATTGAAATCATAATTAGTTTTATCCTCAATAGTAGATGTACTAAAAACATCATATTCATCATTGCAATCATCATCTATTGGAGGCATAGTATCATCACAAGCAATAAAATAGTTGTCTTCCAAAATGCGTTCATTTGTAAACATATCATCATTTTTACTAGGAGGAGATGTATCAAGCATATAATCATTAATAGCAAAGGGATTTTCAAACACATCATCCACAAGTTTAGAGCTTTCTATATCATCATTGGAGGGAACATGGATGGTACTAATAGTACAGCAATTATTATCATCATTTTCAGAATTGGTACCAAACAAATTTTCAATATCAAAAGTAGTGTGTTTCTCCCAATCATGATCACTTTCATAAATAACAGGCATAGGAAAATCATCGAGTTTAGACTCATCATCAAAAGCTGTAATATGAGCAACATGCTTAGGGGGGATACCGTTACCTCTCTCTTTTTATTCCTCCTCTTCTTCTTCTTCTTCTTCTTCCCCTCTTTAGGAGGGAGAGTCGTAAAAGGGAGCTTCTCCACATATCCTGGTTTATTATCAGAAACAATAGAAAGAACTTTGGAGCATTTCTCCTCTTCATTAATAAGAAGAAAACACATATTAGTCCTGTCATATTTTAGTAAAGTCTCCTCTTTTATAATATTTTGTATGTAAGTATTTCCATGGCAATTATCAACACAATAAAGATGGCATCCATGCAAGACACTATTCATATCAAAAGCACTCATATCTATCAAAGAAGTTTTTCTTAATAACTCTTCACACCTCAAAAATAATGCAAGTTCATCATGCTCATTAGGGGTGATCATGTCATCACAATACAAACTTGCAGTACTCATAGGATTCGAAAGGCTACTATCATGGCCTGAGCATTGGAAATTAAAATGACCCACTTTATAGCAAAGTTCACAAATAAAAGGATAGAGGGCGCAAACTTTTTCACCAAGATCATCTAGAGCCCTACTCCACATTCTAGTTTTTTCATTCCTATGATGGATACAATAATGTTCTTCAATTTGATTCTTTTCACAAGGTCTAAATGCTCCAAAAAAATTAGCATGCTTATAAGAAATAGTACTTTCAGAAGTTTGAGCATGCTTACTGCAATCATCAATAACAATTTCATTTTCCATGCAAGTGTCTTTAAAAGGTTCATGATATATGTCCCAATTTCCTTTAGGAATATTAATATAAGAAGCAAAGTATCTATACCACTAGTAGAAAAAAGGCCTTCCATACGCCCCCATCAGTCCCCAGACGTCGCGCACCGTGACTAATGAGTCTTTAGTCCCGGGTCGGGAGGAGACCCGGGACAGAAGGTCATACGTCGCGGGTTGGGAAGCGCGTTGAGGCGCGTGGAGGGCATTAATTTCGGTTGACCTGGCCGCCCGGGACTATTGGTCCTTTAGTCCCGGTTGGCGTGGCCAACCGGGACTAAGGATCAAACTTCTCGCCTCCCGCGCGGCGGTTTTTATTTCGCGAGCGAGGCAGAAGGGCGCCATTCCACAGCGCGCGTCTCGGAGTCTCTGTTTCTCTTCCTCTCTTCTCTGTACTGTGTCTTCCTCCTCATCTCTTCGATCGATCTTCACCAAGCACACACCATGGCTGAAGTTTGGGAAGAATACAATGGTCCCACACCATGCGGCAAGGTTCTCGACGTGTGCTAGACGAACAGTTGTGAGAGGCTGCCCGGTGCTCTTGGTTATTTGACCGATCTCTATGACGCCTCTCCCGATGAACACCAGTTCTTCGGGCTTGATCTGGAGTATACGGCGAATCAGAGGGATGTTGCCGTCATCCAGATTGCCTTCAAGGAGTCCGTGTTGATCTTCCAATGGTCAAGGTAACGCACACGTACAATCTTGCATCTTCGATTTTTTTGTTGCATGTGAAGAATACATGTGTTGCAACATATCTAACACGTATCAATTTTTTGTTGTTGCAGTAGTTCAAAGTATTGTCCGGCCCTTGTTGATTTTCTTGTCAACAGGGGGTTTGACTTTTGCAGCGTTGACATCACGCAAGACCGTCCGAAGTTGATGCGCTTGGGTATTATGATACCTGAAGATCACTACATTGATCTTCAGAATCTTATCCAGTTGAAGGGGCCAAAGACCGGGATGGCTGTCATGGCAACTGCCTTGATCCACGAGGGCTACGAAAGGATGAAGTCTGATTTCCCCTCGAAGAATCACCGTTATTGGGAGAAGACCCCACTGGACTTGACGACGTCAAGTATGCAGCCATAGATGCATATGTCTCCTACGAGTTGTTCCACATCTACTCGACGGAGCCATAGATGTATGCATGTAATGGGTTATCTTAGTATATATATGTAATGGATATCTTTTGTTATGTAAATGTTACGTATTGTGAGACTTATGTAATGGATATCTTTTGTTATCACTTGTCTTTTGTTATCACTTGTCTTTTGTTGTTCATAAAACTATGTGTGAGACTTATTTTATTTGTGATTTAGTTATCACTTGTCTTTTGTTGTTCATAAAACTATTTTTGTTTCCTATAGTTTTAAATGACTTGGATATTATTTCTATATTAATTCCTAGCTATACTATTTCTATATTATGTCAAACACACGTTTCAAAACAAGCAAAAACAAAAACACATCAAGAAAACAAAACAGAAAAACTACAGATTCTATATTATTTGTTCTTAATTTTTTGATATATTATTTGTATTATTAAGATTTTAAAATGAATTAGTATTATTGTTCTTCATTTTTTGATATATTATTTGTATTATTAAGATTTTAAAATGAATTAGTTATTGTTCTTCATTTTTTGATATATTATTTGTATTATTAAGATTTTAAAATGAATTAGTATTATTGTTCTTCATTTTTTGATATATTATTTGTATTATTAAGATTTTAAAATGAATTAGTATTATTGTTCTTCATTTTTTGATATATTATTTGTATTATTAAGATTTTAAAATGAATTAGTATTATTGTTCTTAATTTTTTGATATATTATTTGTATTATTAAGATTTTAAAATGAATTAGTATTATTGTTCTTCATTTTTTGATATATTATTTGTATTATTAAGATTTTAAAATGAATTAGTTCTATTTTTCTTAATTTTTTGATATATTATTTGTATTTTTAGAAATAATACAAATTAAAAGTTAAAGTTTATTTATTTATTCAAAATAATTAATTACATCATTACTTTTGTTTATTAAAAGATTTATTTGAAATTCAGACAATAAAGAAATGTGGCATCGAGTCTCATGTTAATAGGATTGATATGATACTAGTATCACATACATGCGTGCGAAACACTTGGATGCGGGACGGGATGGAACTCGGAAGTTAAGCGTGCTAGTGCTAGAGTAGTGGGAGGATGGGTGGCCGAGCGGGAAGTTTGACCATGAGTAAGTAATTTGACTAGAGATAATTATAGTTAGACACTAAGCAAATAATACAAATTCTGGAAAAAAAGGGAGTGAAAAAAGGGAGTGAAAAAAGGTGCGAAAAATAATTAGAAACCAAATGAATTAAAAAAATTACGAAATAAATCTAGTCCCGGTTCATGTGGCCAACCGGGACTAAATGTCCTCCGCCTCCCGGCTCCGCCACCCCCCACGTGGACGGGCCTTTAGTCCCGTTCGCAGTCGGCGCGACTATAGAGTGGGGTCTTTAGTCGCGCATTGCTAGTCCCGGTTGCTGGGTCGGGACTACAGGCCCTGGCGAACCGGGACTACAGCCCTATTTTCTACCAGTGTACCAACCAATAGCTATTTGAGGATCAAGACCATATTTGGAATTAAGCTCATGAAAATCAGCAGTTTCAGCAAAAGTTTTATTGCAATCATACTCATAGTTTATACCTAACTATTTACCTTTGTTGTTATTCAAATCTTCACTATTAATTCGAATCCTCTCAAGAAGATCCCACTTAGCTTCAACCTTCTTACTACAAAAAGAACCCTCTAAACAAGCATCTAGATAATCCTTCCAATGTTATGAAAGCCTTGCATAAAAATTAGTAACAATTATTTCCTCAGGAAGATCATGGTTAGGACATTTGAGTATTAATGTTTCCAGTCTTCCCCAAGCTTGGGAAATGCTTTCTCCATCATGAGGCCAAACATTATAAATGCAATTCCTATCTAAATATAGTTCATGAGAAGGATAAAATTTAAAGTAAAAGAGAGATTCAAGTTCCCTCCACTCCAAATGATGAGGATCATCTAGTAGTTTATACCACTCCCTTGCTTTGACCTCAATTGACAAAGGGAATAGCCTCCTCTTAACCTGGCCCGTTGAGATACCTGGACACTTGAATAACTCGCATAATTCATGCATATAGTGTAAATGATCACTAGGATGGACAGTTCCATCTTCAAAATAACGGTTATCCATGACAAGTTCAACAATTTTTTTTGGGTATTTTAAAAGGAACGCTTTTAGTAGGAGGATTTAAAATATCACAAGCATCATTAGGTATATCACACATGGGAGATAAAGTATCATCAGAGCAAATTTTCTCCTCTAAAGCTAGAAAACTAAAAAGTTTATAAAAACTAGCTTCCCCAAGCTTAGAATTGTCCATAGTACTAGAAATACTGATATCCAAATAATTAATTCTAATAACATTGCTACTAGAATGCAAATAAATCTCTCTCATATTTTTGTTGTTTTCCATTAAGACTAACTATTAAAAATAAAAACAAGCAACAAGTAAAAATAATCCTAACTAGCGAAAACAAGAAACAAAAAGATATAATTGGAGAATCTAAAGGAAATAACTTCGAGCACTCACACCCGAGGTTGTGAGAACCTTTTACATTACCTCCCCGGCACCGGCGCCAGAAAAGAGCTTGATGTCTACGCACGCTTCTATTCTTGTAGACAGTGTTGGGCCTCCAAGTGCAGAGGTTTGTAGAACAGCAGCAAGTTTCCCTTAAGTGGATCACCCAAGGTTTATCGAGCTCAGGGAGGTAGAGGTCAAAGATATCCCTCTCAAGGAACCCTGCAATGAAGATACAAAAAGTCTCTTGTGTCCCCAACAGACCAAATTTACTTGTCAGGTATATAGGTGTACTAGTTCAGCGAAGAGAGAGTAAAATGCAAGTAATATGGATGGTTATAAGTAATAATAACAATCTGAAATAAATATGGCAACAAGCAAACATGTAGCAGAACAGGCGGAAAACGGTGTTTCAATGCTTGTAAATAAGTCCTAGGGCTCCTACTTTCACTAGAGGACACTCTCAACAATCAAAACATAACTGAATGTATAAATATCATTTCTTCACTATGCTACTCCGAACCACTCTCCGGTCGAATAATGAACACTAATCATTGCGTAGGGTTTTAACATCACTCCTCAGAGTAAGCACTTTCCCAACCAAGTAACCCCCATGCTATCACCATGGGACCTAGATGGTTCCACGCAAACACAAAAATTTCATAGGTTCATCTTCCAACACAAGATATAAATATCATGCTAAACCACATGGTGCACACACTATCACCTTTACCCCGTGATCAAAGTGTTTACGGAGATAACAAAACCACTTGAGTAGCATAACAGATGAAGATCAATCTACATATTCAACTAGATTACAAAGCTCATGATCACATAAAGATCACACTATGGGAGATAGAGATGAACCACATAGCTACCGGTAGAGCCCTCAGCCCCGGGGGAGAACTACTCCCTCCTCATCATAGGAGACAACAACGGTGATGGAGATGGCGGTGGAGTCGAAGGAAATCGTTTCTGGGGGGACTTCCCCGTCCCGGCAGGGTGCCAGAACAGATCCTGTCCCCCGAAACTTGTCGGTGGCAGCGGCGGAGCTACTGATGTATTTTGCGGAAAAGGTCGATTCTCCTAGGGTTTATGCATCGAGGAGTATATATGGGCGAAAGAGCGATGTCGGGAGGTGTCTAGGGGGCCCACACCCCTAGGTGGCATGGACAGGGGGACCCGCGCCACCCCATGGTGTGGCCACCCTGTGGCCCTCCTCCGGGGCTCTTCGGGACTTCTGGAAGCGTCCGGGACTTTAGGACTTCTGGCTTTCGAATTTTCCAATTCCGAGAATATTTCCAGAGCAACTATTCTGAAACTAAAAACAACAGAAAACAAGGAACTTGCTCTGTGGCATCTTGTTAATAGGTTAGTCCCAGAAAACATGTAAAAATGACAGAAAGTGTAAGGAAAACATGTGGAAACAACATGAAAACAACATGGAGCATCAGAAATTAGGTATACGTTTATGACGTATCAACTGCCTAAGATCTCGAGTCCTTATGGATTTCAGCTCAACATTTTCACTATATTTATGCTAGGGTTTGAGATAATGTACTATTTGTTCATATTATAATTCAATTATTTTAATGATGTCATTTTGATTATAATTTGTACTCATATGCAAACTAGATGTATCTGTACCACTTGCATTTTACGGTGTGTGGAGATGCGGGATCCTTTCTCCAGTAGGTGTTATCTAATTTCTAGTGGCAAGTTCTTTTTCAAAATGAAGTTTTTTTTTTAATTTTATTGAGTGTACACATAAGTTAATTAGTAGAAAATAACTAAAGTTAAAACTTGTCTAATTCTTAGTGAAAGCTGTGTAGCTTTGTTGAAACATTTTTTAAATAAACTTTTCAAGTTTTATTTCTAGATGCAAAGTTAAGTTATATGTTCGATGAAAGAGTTGAAGGTTGTCTATTTATTTTTTAAGGGCTCTAAATTCTTGTTAGAATTTAAGAAGAAATTATGGAATTTCCCACAATTAGCCAAAAGTTGGGGCACATTTTGTTTTAAAAGTTTTGTATGAAATATATCATGGTGTCATGTAATTATGTTTTGTGCACACATGTAATTATGTCTTGTACAAACATGTACAATGAGGCAACTGCAGTAGATGGATGCTATTACTTGGTACTCCGGTAGATGGTGCACTACGGTGGTGTAACTTTATATGAAATATATCGTGGTAGTCATGTTTGCTGCTATATATAATTCATTTGTTTCTGCTCTCTTGGGAGCGGTAAATGAATTGGTTTCTCTTCAAAATAAAAAGGTTTCCTTTAATTTTGCACACACCAGATTTTATGCATGGACGACATTGGGAATTGCAACGTGAGTGTGTTCTTGCTCCGAGGGGCAAGCATGAGTTGGACTTCTGCATTCACATCTGGTGTGATGGGATAAATTTTTGCAAGTAGAGGCATATGCCATCAAAATAGATGATAAGCTATGCCATACTATCGCGACAGTCCAAAATTAGCAATATGTATAGTACTCTAGTTAGTAATTTGTCAAGAACCGGAGAATAAGACATGATATACCAGAATTTTGCTAAAAAACATGGGAGTAGCAGTCTTTTGATCAAGACATAATTATCTATGCTGGTAGGAGTTCACTTACAAGAGGGAGGCATTTAAAGTTATACAGATTAATATACAACTTCATAATCTACATAAATAAGAAATCCAATCGATCATGGCACTTAACAGGAACAAGCCACATTGCAGGTGATGTTTTTATGTTTCTTATTAGTATATCGTGATTGTTTTTATGTGAGTGGGAAATACGAAGAGCCATCCCAAACGACAAAGATCATCTTCTCATGGCCGACACATGTACACACATTGCGGTATGCTACCTTGACCTCCCATTCAACATCAATGGAGAACAAAAAAATAGACATGAGCACACCATCATTGCTCGAAGTTGTGCAAAGGTTACGTCGATTCTCATATCTGGCTAAATTATATGCCGCGAGTAAATATCTTAGCCCGTACATTTGTTAGGATCCTACTTATCCACCACTCGGTGCACAATGGCTTGCAACATGCGCACGGAACCATCCCGTGTGGTATACTCGGCAGCCAATTACACTTGTTTCTGTAACTAGGTGGCAACTATCAATACACCAACTATATACATCCCACCTCTGAAATATCCATGTTACATCAAAATTAATTATTAACCTAACAAAAGGAACAAGATATAATATTTACAACCATTAGCCTTGTTGAGTGATAGGAGTTCCCTGACTTTAATTGGTAAGTTCTTTTTCTTAGGAATACGGTCTTTGAAATTTTCTTGAAATCTTTGGCATCATGCAATTGGAAGTTAGGTTGGAAGTTGTGTAATTATCAGTGTGAGTTGGAGCATTGAAGTTAAGTTAAATATTCAAACATATAGTTGAAAGTACTTGTGGAAGAACATGAGCTGCACGAGCTGGAAGTCCTAGAAGACAAGGTCGAAGAACGTGAGCAGAAGTGCGCGCAGCTTCCCACAACGGGGACAGAGAGACCTTGCACTGCTCTAGGACGGTCACAATTTGGTTTAAGTTATAGGACTCCATTGGTGGATAATCGAGCGACTCTTCTTACCTAGTATCTTTTACACCAAACTAAAAGACTGCAACGGAATGGTGTTTTCTAGTGGCATGCTCATGGCGGGTCCAATAATCTTTATGATAAAATAATCAGTAGAACTTGTGCATTAACAACAACTTCAGGCATCATGGGAAGTGCATCATCATTACATGGAATGTGCATTAGATCTGCATTTCATCCGAACCGGGGATCAAACTCTGCAGCTTGCATGATCTCGATTCATGTGAGGAAACAAAATATCTATATAAAAACTATGAGTTCTACAACAGCGCATCCATGTTTTCCATGTGAGAGATATGTGAACGGTGTGCCGACAATGCGAAATGGAAAGAGTACGTGATCAGAGAGAGATTTTATAAAATGAAGACGTGTGAACTATGAGTGCAACCACTAGTGGAAACAACCCCTCTCGTCCAGGGGGCCGGGGGGCAGCTGTCCCGGTTGCAACCAAATCCGGGACAAATGCCCTGCATTGGTCCCGGTTCGTGCGCCCGGGGCAACAGGAATCGCCTGGGCGCATTGGTCCCGGTTCGTGGGGGGCATATCGGTCCCGGCTCGTGCCACGGACCGGACCAATGCCTAGCCACAGGCCACGTGGCACCGCATGACCTGTTGTCCCGGTTCAGTCCACGAACCAGGACCAATGCCCCCTTCCCCTATATATACTGCCCCAGCCCCCCCTCCTTCCATCTTTTTTTTTCCTTGGAGGTGTGAGAGAGTGTGTTGTTATAGTGTGTTTTTTTACTATGCACACGAGGTGTTCGACGAAATTCCCGAGACGCACACAAGCTCACTGAAAATGGTATCTTCGACCGAGGTTAACAAATTATCTTTTTCATCTGTAGCTGATACATAAAAAAGTATTATTTGTCGATGTACTGTGGTCATCTGTATTAATATGTATTTTGATAAACTTAATTATATGATGCATGGATGCACGGCAGCGATGGATGTACGGTGACCGACGCACCTCCGAGTATATGGCAGGCCTGAATGCATTTCTTGCTGTAGCTCAGGCGAACAAAGATAATGGCTTCAGTGTTGCCCATGTGTTGATTGTCGGAACGTCAGAGAAATTCTTCCGAAAGAATCCTTCACGGCCCACTTCGGAGAGGTTTCATGCCCAGCTATAATTGCTGGACCAAGCATGGAGAAAGAGGGGTGTGACGATGAAGAAGAATAAGAAATCCTTTGTTCCCTGAATACGACGATACTGCAATGGAAGAGAATGCAGAAGAAGGAGGTGATCAAGAACAGGCATCAGAAGAGCCCGATGATGATCTTGGCCGAGTTATTGCTGATGCAAGGGAAGACTGTGAAAATAAATTGGAGAGGTTGAAGCTGGACAACATGTTACAGGATCACAAAAAATTGTTGTACCCAAATTGCGAAGATGGTAGCACAAAGCTCGGTACCACACTGGAGTTGCTGAAATGGAAGGCACAAAACGGTGTGACTGACAAGGCATTGAGAGTTTACTTCAACTAATGAAGCCAAAACTTCCAAAAGATAACGAATTGCCTGAGAGTACGTACGAAGCAAGAAAGCTCTCTGCCCTCTAGGATTAGATGTGCAGAAGATACATGCATGCATTAATGACTGCATTCTCTTCCGCGGTGAGAAGTACGAGAATTTGGATGAATGTCCGATATGCACTGCACTGTGGTATAAGATCAGAGCAGATGCCTGGTGATGTTGACGGCGAGCCCCCCCGTAAGAGGGTTCCTGCTAAGGTGATGTGGTATGCTCCTTTAATACCACGGATGAAACGTCTGTTTAGAAACAAAGAGCATGCTAGGTTGTTGCGATGGCACAAAGAAGACCGTAAGAAAGATGGAAAGTTGAGGCACCCCGCCGATGGATCGCAGTGGAGAAAGATCGAGAGAGACTTTCCAGACTTTGCAGGAGAGGCGAGAAACTATGGTTTGGTCTAAGTACAGATGGCTTTAATCCTTTTGGGGAGCAGAGCTCCAGTCATAGCACTTGGCCTGTAACTCTATGTATGTACAACCTTCCTCCTTGGTTGTGCATGAAGCGCAAGTTCATTATGATGCCAGTTCTCATCCAAGGCCCGAGGCAACCTGGCAACGACATTGATGTGTATCTAAGGCCATTAGTGGAAGAACTCTTAGAACTGTGGGGCAAACCAGGTGTACGTGTGTGGGATGAGAACGAACAAAAGCCATTTGACATACGGGCGTTGCTTTTCGTGACCATCAATGATTGGCCAGCTCTTAGTAACATTTCCGGTCATACAAACAAGGGATACAATGCATCACACTGTTTAGATAAGACTGATAGTGTTTTTTTGGATAAATGTAAAAAGGTTGTATACCTGGGGCATCGTAGATTCTTCCGATCAAGCATCCCTTAAGGAAAAAAGGAGGGAAGCATTTCAGAGGTGAGGCAGATAACCGAAAGAATCCTGAGCTCCGTAGTGGTAATGATATTCGATATGGTCAAGGACCTAGAAGTAATCTTTGGTAAGGCTGCTGGCAGCCAATCAGTTCCGTACGGCCCTGATAAGCGGGCA